>MCJB01039486.1:105025-116906 GCA_002018475.1 Nicotiana obtusifolia | reverse complement strand
GGGTTGGGGTGAGGGATGGGGGTGGGTTTGGGTGAGGAATAGGATGAGGAAGATTAAGAAAGAGTTTTGAAAAATATTTTCCCTCATTTTAGTATGAAAGTCATTTTCCTCCACAATTGAAGAAAAATAAATTCATGAGTAAAATATTTTCCAAAATATTTAAACAAAGATGAAAAAATTAAAAAAATATTTTTTCATACCATACACACCTTTGATATTGCACAAATGTTTTTCACAGATTACAAATTCCCTATATACATTTTGGATTTCAATCTTCTTCAAATGTGAAGGCTCGTGCTAGCATGGGCCAAACATAAAATGTTTCTGAGTTATTTTTGACATTGCCATATGACTGTATTATACGATGGAAGAATATCTGATAGAGATGTTCTTGACATTGCTGCGCTGCTCTCTTCTATTAGATCTTTCGGCATTGGTAATATGTTTTGCACATTCGAGATACACTGGTTTGTAAAGACATTTGTGATGTACAACATTTTAACATTTAGCAATCCAAGGCTGGATGAATGCTTTAAATAATATTCATGTAATCTAGTTATTACCTCTTCTTCAAAGCCATCCAAAGGCTTTGTTTCCTACCAAACTTAAAGCAGCTTGGTTGAAGGTAGCGACGTTAAAGGATACTAATTTTTATAATAAAGGAAGTGGAACTACTTGTATATAAATTACACAAAGTCGTGCTTTCCTGCAATGCTATTTTACAATATAAGAAACCTTACTGGATAAGTAACTTCATTCATCAGTTCTAACTTCTTTTCATAAAAAGCTAGTACATTCATCCGTTATACAATTTATTCAATTTACATCTCAAATTCCAAATATATAAGAGCGAGATTATGTCAACTATAATTTGAGGCAGGTCATCTATTCATTCAAATTCATCCAGAAACATATAGGATTAGAGGAGACAAAGTAGGACGTTCTTCTCAATTTTTTTTCTAAAGTTTTCTTATTTTCATTGCTACTTCAACTTTGAAACAAACGACTAATATTGAGGATATAACAGAATTACCAATTGAAAGATAAAAATTAATACAAACTCTTTTCTTGCATCTATTTAGCACAAAAGACATGAGACACCAGTCTAAGAGTAAAGCAACTTATCAAGTCTAATGACATGCAAATAAATTTTACCTCTTTTCGGGAGTATTCAGAACCAATCAGTACAAGTGATCCTTACAGGAGATATTAATAAGATACATAGAAAGGAATATTATTGTATTACCGCAATAAACCATTATTACGTGAAGGCAGTAATTCTTTCATGACGGTAGTTAACTGAAGACCCCCCTCAATCAACTTGGACACCACCTATTTTCTCAATCAACTCCCAAAATATACTCTTTATAAGCTAGATCACCTAGGGTCAAGCTTACAACTCCTAGATATTCACAAACTACAAGTACCTCCAATAACGCTAATACTCGAGCTTGAACTGTGTGTCACTTTTGTTTAACGAAAAAGTAGTACAGCTAAATTTGTAACGTAGTTATAAACACGTGAATTAAATTGATTTGATAAAGTAAAATAATAAAGTGCAAACAAAGTAAATACGGATAATTGAAGAAAAGACAAGCCTGAGCTTCAGAATGTTCCCACCGCGATCAATAATAATTGGAAAATCTCGAACACACTTGTATAAAGCTTAAAAGAATGAGAGAAAGAATATTAATCTTTTGCTATTAATATTTCTTGATGTCTTACAAAGAATGAAAGCCTCTATTTATACTGATGCTATGGGGTGCATGATTACAAATTATGCCTCCTTAATTACCAATATTAAAGTTATAATAAAAGGTAATTAAAAGGTGACAAAGAATAATAAAGTCTAATAAATGCCAGAGGAATCTTGGGGGTCTTTGTAACGTTTTTACAACGGTCATTTCTTGAATTGTCTCTTATTCGGCCATAGGTTTGTATTTGGTGTCACCGTGGTTGATTCTCTACTGACTGGTCATTCTTGATACGTGTCGCTTCCTAATTTACCCAACTCTTGATACGATTTTTTACCGTATACAGATAGTCTCCCCACTTTCTGGTTACTCATAGTAATGTGACCGCGAAGTGGAAGATTTTATTCTTTCCATCCTTGCCACTGCCTCATTAAAAATCTTGCCGAAAAAAAATCAATCGCGAAAAAAATCGGGCGAAGAAAAAAAGAGTACAGAACTTAGGGATTCATATGACAACTTCACTACTTTTTTTTCTTTCTTCAATGATCGATTAGTGACGAAAAAGTATCACCACCGCAAAAAGCTTGATCTTGGGTTTTTAGCATTCATCCAAAACTTTTAATATTTGAATTTTCACACTTGAGTTCCTTGTTGTACCCGAAACTTTTTCTTTGAGTATTGACTCTTGGGTTTATAGTTGCACCTATAACTTTTATAACCTCACAGCCCTAGAGACGGGGATGTTAATGACCAGGAATTTTGAACTTCTGATTTTGATAAAATCCTGGAATTTAATGCTTCTGGTTAACTTCACGATAGGAAAACAAGACATCCGACCTTTAGCCATTTTACTGAATGGCTTCATAAGAGAGGGCCCTTATGTTTACAGTGCTTATGAAGAGGATGTTTCTGTCACGACCCAAATAGGAGAGCCGCGACGGGCACTCGGTGCCTTACTCAACCGAGTACCAACGTAATGTATCTTTCTTATCACAAAATCATAGTTACATGGGCCAGAGGGGCCATCATGAGATAACCAGAATAAAACATAAGGGAATACTAGACATTGGATGACCCAACATAATATAAAAATTTATACATGTGACATACGGGCCTATAAGGCTGACATGATCGTTTGTGCACTCAAAATATAGGCCGACAAGGCCATACAAGTATCCATATAGATGGCATCTGTCTACAAGCCTCTAAGAGTACATAAACATCATAAAGGTCGGGACAGGACCCCACCGTACCAATCAATACATGTGCAAATCATACTGCCCAACTAGGCAACTCCGGAGCAAATGGAGTGCACCAACACCTTTCTCTGAGTTGATAGACTACTAGGAGGACTGTTAACCTGTCTATAGGGACCTGCGGGCATGACACGCAATGTTCCCAGGCAAAAGTGACGTCAGTAAAAATAAAGTACCGAGTATGTAAGGTACGAAAAGCAGTATATAAAAGACATGAAAAATATATAGAATAAAGACTCAACCTGTAAGTATGAATAGCTCTGTGAATCATGAAACATTTATAATGTCATACATATGCGTATAAATGTCATAGCATGCATAGATATATGTACATAACTTCATCAAGCCTCTGAGGGCATCCCATCATATCATCTCGGCCTCCGTGAGCGAAATCATCAATGTATACCAACTGATCAGGTGGTAGTGAGTATATAACGCCGTAACCTTTTCCTATACCCCATATACAATATACGCGTATATAACGCCGTCTAGTCATGGGTCAATGTACATGTATAAATGAATGCAATGCATAAGGAAGTAAGTCGATAAGATCTGTCAGAACGTCATAATCAATATGCATCCGATTAATATCATGAAATAAACTTTATCAACTTTTGTATTATCTGAGACCCATGAACAGATGATATAATAATAAGACACATGTGGAATCAAGAACATAGGCACCCCTAGTACTTCTATGAATTGAGCCATTTGTAAAAGCTACGTGTTTGCTCGTTTCGTTTGTATCACATGGGTCATGCCAAAAGGAAATAAGGGATAACCTTAACATACCTTATAGAAATATATCCAATAATAATGCTAAACTCAGCTCACTGCACCTTAATCTACAACAACAATAGTGAAGCTATTGTCAAGCTACGAATAACTCTCTCATTTATATAATGAAAGTAACTTAATTTATAACAAAACGGGCAGCGTTTTCCCTGATTTTACTGCTTCCTCAAGCCTACTATAGGCGAAACAACAATACAATACAATCAACAACTAAAAAAAAAATCTAACTACAATTCGGGACCTTTAATACAATAAAAAGACCAAATATACCATAACACACCCAATCAATAAGTTATCAATTAGCCTGAAATTGCAACGACAAACGACCAGTCCACTACCGTACCACATGTGGCGTTTATCCACGCCCTTTATCCTCCTAAACTCCATAAATCAGTAGTACAAGAGGCCAACACAAGTGGACTACAAAACAGTCCACAACAAGTGGAATAAATTGAACTCACGGCTTCCGGCCACCGTCCCGTGAGTTCTGACTATTAGGAAATAAATTTATCAAACTTTCTTGAGATTTTAAAAGTTCAAATACAGAAAGTAGGTATTTTATTAACCATGAAGTACCTTCCAAAACTCAAACTACAAAGGAAAAGAGAGGCGGTATAATGATACTTACGTCGTAGGGATCGTTCTAATGTTATCGCTTCTTGATTTCGTGAAAGGGATGTTGATCTTGCTTGAAATTTCTTGGAACAGTCCTTGGAGAGCTTGAGAGTATTTTGGTCTAAGTATTCTCTATATATTTGATGATATATAAGGGAAAAAGATCACTTATAAGCTCACCGCCTCAATTCTCCAAGCAGGTGGGTAAGCTGCCTGCTTGGCAGCTTGAGTGTTGCAACTTCGGACGTTTGTATCTCTCTACTCTGATATTGTATTAACAAACAGTTTATATAATTGGAAAATAGACAGATGGGGATTTAATTCCATACAAATATCTCCCTGTAACTCTCAATAGAGTGGGATAAAACGACCTCGGAACCTGGCCTATAAACCTGCCAGTTTCTTCGAAGTGCAGCAACGTGACTTGGCGACCCTACTTTAAGAATTCATATTTCTCTATCCCGATGTTGTATGAATAAATGGTTTGTACCGTTGGACACTAGGTTCCAAGACCTTCATTTTGATATGAGATATGTCCCAAAATGACATCATAAAGCTTACGAATTTAATTTCTCAAAACGGCTCGTTACAAGGCAAATTTTAACTCGATTTTTCCGTATGTTAAATCCGATTTTTTCCTAACTTTATATTTTATATTCAAAAATCATATATATTCATATTATGGCTTTACACTCATTTAAATCATGATTAACAAGTCTCATATTCATTATACGTTACCTTGGGACGCACAGGATATAATAATCGCTATCCATTATCTCATTTATTTTTTTTCCAAGTCTCATTCATCTTAACTTACTTAATATATTTTCAAAGACGATCTCATTTCTGAGCTTAAGTCACTTGACTTATGACATACTCTCACGTACGAAAACATGGGGTGTAACAGTCTCATATTCATCCGGGCACAATTGTATAGATTCATAATCCTTATTAAGAATGATTTTGTTCATTCAGACATATCCCGAGAATGTTTTAGAAGGTATAAGTTTTGCTTCATTCCTTTACTTGGACGTACACAAGTGTTTAAAACTTTGCATATACGATAGTTTACAGGAAATGAGCAAAAATATATTGCAATGGAAAATGGAATAGATAGAAATAAAAATTAATTCGAAATACTAATTAATAAATAAGAATAAGGAGTCTTTATTTCGTGTTACCGAGGACCTCATTTAAAAAAAAATACAACGCCTGAGGGCTTTACCAGGACTAACTAATAAAAAACTTAGGTCCGGAAGTGATCTTAGAAACCAATCATGTTCCGAAAAAAAAATCTCAATATCGTATTCATCTAGAAGAAAAACAAAAATTGCGTTTTCTTTATGTTCTTAAAGAACGACAATTACTTAAATACGTTCGTATTGTCAAAAAAGCCAAGGGGTCAACAGGTTGCGGTCGGGCTGATATTTAATTGGGTCTAGCATGTTCTTGATTCTGATTATTTCTATTTTTTTTTCTCGAGGCTGATCTAGCAGTCCCTAGTCCTTATATTTTTTCGGAGCAAGTTCGGGCTATTTCCGATATCCTATACAGGAGCCATCTATAGATGCTTTTGGTACTTGTTGTGGTTTCTGCTGCTCTGATACAACAGTCCCCAGCGTTCATAGACATTACTAGTTATTTTGGGGCGACACGCTACGGGAACGCTCCTCCCCCCTGTCAGTCCGTGACCTTAATCAATATGGTTCAAATCGGTGTTTGGAATGCCTCCGATCAAAGTTTGGTTGACCTTGATTCCGGGCTGTGGAAGATGTGATATAATTACTTAATCATCTTTTACACAAATCTTTGATTCGTACGTGTTATGAACATATGTCCACGTTGTTGCTTGAAATTCCAACGAACTCTCCTTCAACTTCCTTGAGGCATCGAAGCTCGAGGGATTAAGACCCTTGGTAAATGCTTCCGCCGCCCATTCACCTGGTACTGCTGGTAACTGCATCCTTTCCTTTTGGAATTGGATGACGAACTCTCGTAGCAACTCTGAGTCTCTTTGAGAAATTCTGAATATATCTGCTTTCCTAGCTTGAACTTTATTTGCTCCACCGTTGAGTTTTGATGAATGAATCTGCAAGCATTTCACAAGAGTCAATTGAGTATTCAGGTAAAAGTGAATACCATGTTAAATCCCCTTTTGTTAGGTTTCGCCAAATTTCTTTAGTAAAACTGATTCGATCTCAAGTGGAGCGAAATCATTTTCCTTCACAACTGTGTTGTAGGTTGTGATGTGTTCCTGTGGATCCGATATTCCATCGTATTTTAGAATATCCGGCATCTTGAATCTCTTTGGAATCAACTCCGGAGCCGCATTGGGTTTGAATAGCAACTGTATATACTTCTTCGAGTCTGGGATCTTCAGGACCGGAGGTGCTCCCCGAATCTGATCTATTCGAGCATGAAATTCTTTAGCATTCTAATCCATTCGAGTGTTTGTTTTCCTCATAAACCTCATGAGCTCGGTCTTGAAATGAGCGTTTGCATTATTTTTATTTTCAGATCCACTGCCGGCACCACCTGCTTGATTGATGTTTGATCTAAACTCCCCCTGGTAACGGTGTTTACCAATTCTTGGTGACGTTTGATTTATAGGAACGCAAGGAGGGGCTTGAACTACACTATTAGAATTATTGGAAGCAACCTATAGCGCTTACTGGAGCTTAATTATTATTCGTTCATACTTTGAGAGATGATTCATGATCTCCCTTTGCTGTGCTATTAAAACTTTAACAGTATCGGCAGCGCATTCATTATTCATATCCTCGGGGGTAGGACTCCTTGCCCGTCAAGTATTTCTTTCTATCCGGTTAGGAGTTGACTCATTCCCATTAAAACGGGCTTCACTGGTTGAACCATCCCATTGATTTCCATCATGGAGATTGTCCAAGGGCTCGTCGTTGTTGTTTGTTCCAATATTGAGCGAGTTGTTGACGTCATACACGTACTAAGTTTATATCGTGTTTGGCTAGTATTGACATACTTTATGTCTTGTTTTGATTATGTGCTCATCTTGATTCATGATTTATTTGACTTATATGATTACATTCGCTCTCTTATTCATGCTAGAGATCATGCCGAGGTTTTTGATTATTTATGAAGGAATAAAAGATTATTCTTAATATGTGAATTTCTTGAATTATCTGATATAGAAATTTCATGAGCACATTTTCGCATGATATTTGTCAAGTCCTTGTACAGCTTTTATCTATTAATTCTTGAGCATATGCATGCATATTATATTTGGATACTTGATTTGGACTACTATTGTGGCATGAAAAGCAACATCGTGCAGTTGAAATACAGTTATGACACATGACATGATGAGCAGATATTTGATTATAAGTGAGCTATCAAGCTCCTTTTGCGCTTGGATAAGGATTCGTCCCTTCGGAGGTGATTACCCATGTTACTTTGAGACCTATGAGCGTGGTCGATACATGGCTTTTGTATCGGAGTACATGGATCTTGTACCAGTCATGATAAAAGATAGAGTCTTAAGCACGCATAGACATCCTTGATTCATTTAGAAGCATTCATTAAATGCTAAATGTTGCATGTCACCTACATATGCTAGTTGGGAGATCGACTCTATTGATTGAAGCATGCCATCTTTAGGTACCATATCCGAGCATTGTTATGATTATCTCTTGAATTAAAAAAATATGCTTTATGTACTTCGATTGTGTTATATCTTTAATACATGTTATTCATGAGGACATTTACTGTTTCAGTGTCAGGCTCAGTTTTATATATATATATGTGTGTGTGTGTGTGTATTGTAAATATCTTGATACCTACAGCCTTGCCACTACTTCGTCGAGGTTAGATTTGATACTTACTGGGTATCGACTGTGGTATCCTCATAATATACTTCTGCACATCTTATCGACTGTGGTATCCTCATAATATACTCATGCACATCTTTTTGTGCAGATCCTCAGGTTGTACTAGCAGGGCCTCTTGTTGAGCCTAGGCATTCGCTCGGAGACTTAGGGCGAGCTGCACCTCATGGATTCGTTTCGCAGTGCCCGAATCCATGTCCTTATTTAACTCATATCAATTTTCTCTTTCAAATAGTTTTGATTATGTATTCAGACTTGTACTTATTCAGTAGTTGCTCGTGTACTTGTGTCGCTTAGTTCTTGGGGTTTGTACCAGTTTGGTCGTGAGCGTGCCATATTATGATAGCATCAATTATTATACTGTTTTGAGATCATTCTTGTCTTTATTTATGATATGATTTGTTAATTAAAGGAGTTTGAGTTATATTCTAATCATTGTGAGTTGGCTTGCTTTGCAAGTATGGCTAGGTGACATCACGTCATGAGATAGGATTTTGGGTCGTTGTAGTTTTTTTGAAAGTAACAGTAACAACCAACACTTTTTATCTCTCTATTACCTGATATTAATTGCTTATGAATGTCATTTCTTTTTTATGAAAATTCTGCAGCTAAGCGGCTATCTTAAACCTGCAATGTGAATATATATAATGCTACCAACTCTTACAATTGAAAGAATTGTAGAAATATCGTTATCATGTCAATGTTTAAAATATCTCCGAAGCATGTGTAGTTGCTCGCAGTCAGGAAAGAAAAACTTAGTGTTGAAACATAGATGAAGAAGAAAAAGATATATGGTCGTTTTGGTCAAATAGAGATACCGAGTAAATTAAATATTACAAAAGTTCATTAAACAAAACGTGAGAATACAAGCCTCACAGATAGTGTAGAAGCATAAATGGTGGAGTTTTACCTTAAAATCGTAAAAGAAAATGGAGCAATGACAAAATTTAATGTATATTGTAGAAGATTTGGCTAATGTTTTAATTAGGGTTTTTCTGAAGAAATCAAAGTGTGCAATGAAGGTTACAGTAGTTACTAACTCTCTGCCCTCATCTCGTAAGCCAAATGGTGACTGTCTCTTTATTTCTTAAAGAAAAGTCCATTATGCCTTCAGTTGGAACTTAATTATTGGCATGAAGCACACACGAAAAACGTTACCTTTTTCATTACTAAGTTAGGGCTTGCCTGGCTGAACCCAGACCAAGGATTGGGTTGCATATTGTGAACCTTTTGTCTGTTTTTATTTGTCTCTCAATTTGCTATTCTTTTTGTTAGGATATACTATTAATCATGTGGTTTGATTATATTATTATGTTTTATTTTTTGGAATAATTATTTATTTATTTATTTATTCAATTCAATGAAGTCTTAATTTAAATAGATCATTTGTTCATATGTGTGCCCTTTACTTATATAGTAGACGATTTAGTGTATGGAGCTTTAGCTCATGCGCGGAAGATTAAATTGTCGGTTCTTATAAGTTATAAAGTTAATGTTCACAATCAAAGATGAAACTGGGCAAAGTATCTTGATGATTGTAGCATAAGATTAAATTATAATCTATCTTGATTATGGGAATGGTTCAGTTCCAACTTCTTATGCTAGTACATTTTTGTGTATTGAACGGACCAAGTAGAGATAAGTGTTTTTGTGCTGAATATATAAAACTACCTCTCTAGCATGTTCTTATACTCTTAATCTTGATATAATTGTTATGATCAATGTGCTTCATTCATTATTTGATTTATTAAAAGGTACGACTCAACTCCGAGTTAATGTATTACTGGTAAATTGAATAATGGCCAAGTGCATTGGTGAAATAATAATTAGTTGATAGAATCCGTGTCTTGACCATTGAGATTGATGATACCCCTTTATGGATGCTTGAAAGTTTTCATGTGAAAACCCTGCAGGTGGATTTTGTATCCGTCACATGAAATAAGTTAAGCGGAAGTATAAAGGATTAAATTAGTCGATGAATTAAATTGTCAGTAATTTAATTTATTTGATTGGTATTTGTAATCTTAACACGGGGAGTTAAATAAGTTTTAATGAATGATTTCGAAATTAAAATGAAGAGTGCAATTACAGTTTTCTAGTGGAATAAATTGTAATTTATTGTGGTAGGATTAATTCATTCATATTCCGAATTAATACCACAATAGGAAGCCTCGTTATTAAATCTGTGGTCCCTACTGTGCCTGAATATTTTAGAACAAGGAAATTAAAAAAGAAAATAGTATCCTTGGTGGATTAGGAGACTGCTACACATTTTTGGTGCGTAGTAGACTCCTACACGTTTTTGGCTACACGTTTTTGGTGTTGGACTCCTACACGTTTTTGGAGTGGTCTAACCTAAAAAACGTGGGTATATAAACAAAGAAATATAACCCTAAAGGCTGATGATTGCTGGCCAAAATTTTACACCAAAAAGACTACTATTCTTGAACCGAAATACTTGCCACTCAAGTATCACGTTCGTAGAGCTTCAGGATACACAGTAGAAGATTGTAGACCTGGAGAACACGAATATCATTGAAGACTTGTGCAGTAGCTTCAAAAGGTTAGTGTTACTATCTCGTAATTGATTATATTTGTCTAGTTTATATGTAAGAATATGGTCTTGGGTGTTTGTTTCCGCTGCGTTTATATGCCTATTTTTCCATCAATTGGCATCAAGAGCCGTCTTACATCTAACTAGATAATGTAATACTTCATGAAACAGAAACCCTAGAATTGGTATTGTTTTTAATTGCATGTTTGTCATGTTAGAAACAATGATGTTTTATGAAAAACGAGATTGATTGTGTAGTTTATGATTTCTGGAATGAAGACTATTGTTAGAATCCGAAATAACATGTTACTTCATGAAACAGAAATCCTAGATTTGGTGTTGTTTTTGAATGCATGTTTGTCTGAATTTATGAATTCTGGAATCATGGATATTATTAGAATCGTATAAATAATATGATTGTATCTGATTTTATTCAAAAGTAGAAAAAACGAAAAAACCGATTTTACCGAATGGTCATAGTTTTGGAGTTCTGAATTTTTTGACGAACTCCGATTGACCTGAAATTTGGTAGGTTCATCGGAAAAGGCCCAATGAACAATACTCACAGCGCTGTGATCAACGACGTTTTTTGGCCATTCGGGGTCGTTTAGATGGGTTTTTGGGCGTTTTTCTGTTTTTATAAAAACTTTTATTAACGAAAATTTTTATTTTAACAAATAATGGTGTTAGGGTTCATTCTCTATGGTATCCATTGTATATAGCAGTAATATAATGAATTTATGTGTTGACATAGGTCTTCCTCCCCATCGGATAGATTTATTGTGGTTAATTACTGTGCTGTAATCCCTAATTAATTGATAACTTGTCTTGACTCTCCACCTGAGTTACACGTTGGTTCAATGGAACTAGGGATAATTTAATGTGATATCTGCCTAATATAAATTATCAGTTTACTCTCCATCTGAGTTGGTTCTGGTTTTTATGGGGTAATATATCTGGCATGACTCATATATTTTACATGAATAGTTAAGTTTCCCTATCGAATCTAACTGTTCGGTAAGCATGGTTTTATGTGTGATGTGGTTTGAATTTTATTATTCTTTCAACATATCTAATGATCTATTTGATGTTTATATCTCCCAGATT
>MCJB01039486.1:23738-98353 GCA_002018475.1 Nicotiana obtusifolia | reverse complement strand
CCCCGGGCCACCCCAATCTTATCTCTTGTCCTACCCTAATTGAAAAGGGTAGTGTAACGGAACGTGAAATTTACTGGATAAATAGTTGATCTAGTAGGTTATCTGGTAATGCAAATTTTGTACTGCTAGAAGAATTTTAGAGTCAGAATCTTACTCGTAAATATAAGTTGTGAAGTGTAATACAACAAAGAGCAAGATGAGAGTCGAGCGATTTAATGGGCTTGTGCTCACTTCTCCGAACCTCTTCAACTGGTCTAGATCCCATATCAGCAGTATTATTTATCAGCAATGTCGATTCTTCAGCTTTTAACAGATACATCATACTGCAGGAATGGGGCTTTGAACTTCCAAATAATAGCACTTGTGACAGTGCCACAGTTAGATACACTGACTTTTTGCTGGCCACAGCAGCAGGAAAAGTTGAAGGGGAAAAGTTTACCGGTAAAATTGTGACTCCTTTTGAGAAGACAAGGCTTGCGGCTTATGCACTTAGTGCAATTGCACCCTGTATGAGGCTTTACAGCTTTCTTAGCAAGGAGATTAAGTCTGTTTTGGTCCCTGAAGAGAACAATAACATCTATGAGAGATGGATTGACTGTCTATGTTCAGAAAGTTTTGAGGTGTGTCTGGTTTTTGAGCAATGCATTATTTTTCATTTTGGTAGGAATTTCTTATCCAAATACAAAGAGTATTCTTTAGTTGAAATTTGTCTAACCGTTCCCTTGTAATGGTTCTGTGCTTAGGCATATGCTTCAAGAATTGAGGACCTACTGGATAAACTAAGTGTTTGTTTGACTGGCGAAGAACTTGATGTTGTGGAAAGGCTGTATCACCAAGCTATGAAACTTGAATTGGAATTCATCTCTGCTCAGCCAATTACCCAGTCCACTGTAACCCCCATTTTTCAAGTCCAAGAACCAGCAGGATGCAATCTTACCATGTTTTGTGATTTTGACATGACGTGCAGTGCTGTTGATTCATCTGCCCTTTTGGCCGATGTTGCCATCATAGCAGCAGCAAAGAGTGATCTAGATGATTGTGAAACCCTGTACCCTCGTGTTTCTGCAGCTGATCTTCGGACCACTTGGAGCAATCTCTCTAGCAAGTATATTGAGGAATACGAGCAATGCATAGAAAGCATCATACCTAGTGAAACAGGTATGTAGTCTTCGTCTGTTCTTTTGTAGATGCCTCTTTGTATCATGACAATAAGAAGTCCTAAAATATCTTCAAATTCATGGCAGTTGGGAGATTTGATTATGAGGGTCTGTGTAAAGCACTAGAGCAGCTGTCTGATTTTGAAAGGAGAGCAAATGATATGGTGGTTCGTTCTGGTGTATTAAGAGGGTTGAGTCAGGAAGACATAAAACGGGCTGGGGAACGCCTCATCTTTCAAAATGGTTGCAAAAACATTTTTCAAGAAATACTTGGAACTGAAAACTTGCATGCAGATGTTCATGTACTGTCATATTGTTGGTCCGGAGATCTGATCAGATCAGCTTTTTCATCAGGTATACCTTTGCACTCCATTAATTCATTATCTGGAAAGATATACATTGCTGCAGAACACAAAGCAAGGAAAACGTCTCCAATTCTGTAACATAATAACAGGCTGAATGTGATCAAAGCACGAGAATGTAACTTCATCTTTTCGTACCAACCCAAAAAATGTAAAAAATGCACGTGGGGATATAAGAATGGGTTGGTTAGTTGATAGTTCATGTCTGGTTTTCTGTCTTTTAATCGAATTGAGCAGATTTGAGCTAAAGAGATAAATAATGAACTTGTGACAACTAGGGTGTAACCAATAGATACGTGGGCCGGCCATCAGCCCACATGATTATGATTATTTGCTCCCTTAAAAAAATGATATCTGGAATTTTTCTCAGTCGCCTCTTCCATCAGCAGGGGTCTTACCAGTGTTAAATGTGCACTCAAATGAGTTACCTTATGAAGGATCTGTTACCACTGGTGACATGATTAAGAAGATGGAATCTCCTATGGACAAGCTTCAAGCCTTTAACGACATCCTGAAGTCCCGTGAAAGTAATAGCAAACATACTACAGTTTATGTTGGAGGCTCCGTTGGTGACTTGCTTTGCCTGCTCAATGCAGACGTGGGGATTGTGATTGGTCTGAGTGCTGGCCTTAGAAGATTAGGTGAACAGTTTGGTATTTCTTTTGTTCCGCTGTTCTCCGGTTTGGTAACAAAACAGAGGGAGCTAGCTGAAGGTGGTTTGAAGGGAATGTCTGGCATTCTTTACACTGTCTCCAGTTGGTCTGAGATACATGCATTCATTTTGGGATTATAGACTTCCAAGCCCCCTGCTATTTGGCTGCTCCGTGAAGCATGTGTCACAGGGTAATGGGGGTTGGTAAATTTATCTGAGATTAACAAGCATATAAATTAGGTTATATCGTCTAACATGTGGCTACTGAAACTACACGTCCATGTGTCGGTCCTTGGTCCTTTTTTCGTCGAGGACTAGTAGCCCGTGTCAAGTTATACTGTCTGGGTGATTTTTAGGGCCCAAGGCAATTTGGTCACTCCAGGCAATTAGAACTGTAGTTTGTTTCCTTTGTGCTACTCACCTCTAGTCGAGTGCATCGGCCTCGTATTTTAAAGCATTGTAGTTGATCACTTTCTCAAGCTTTTGGTGAGGGAGTGCTTATTGTGAATCTGCGTCGGTGTAAATCCTGAATATGAGGTGATTTTATTAGGAATCTCATTTTCAGGATATTGTTGCTTTACATATATTTTGGTAAGGCAACATGGAAAAGTCAATTGTTTGTCAGGTTATTTACTTGTAAACTGAACATAACTGATTTGAACTGTTTTTATTTTTTTTTCCCCTTGGGTAATGAACTATGATGGGAATGTTTTATTTTCCCATTTGTCAAATGTGTATCTCATGAAAGGTTGCTTAATGAATGCTTTGATTTTCCAAGTTTTTTTATGGCTAGTTTAAATTTATGGGATCCATTGAAATATAATTACCTTTGAGCCCAAAGTTAAAGCTGCTTCTGAATCAAATCGCTATAAACCAAATTGAAAGTCTCAACCTGGTGAAGTTGAGAAGAAATGAACCAAGGAAATGCATATACTAATA
The DNA here is from genome assembly GCA_002018475.1 of Nicotiana obtusifolia. NCBI lineage: Eukaryota > Viridiplantae > Streptophyta > Magnoliopsida > Solanales > Solanaceae > Nicotiana > Nicotiana obtusifolia. Next base: position 95,243 of record MCJB01039486.1, on the reverse strand, counting down.
TTGCTGACTCAATAACATCACCTAAGTTGGGTCAATTATATGAGTTCTCTTTGTCATTTAAACTCAATTTAAGACGGTAGTATATATCATTAAAAAATTAAATTCATCGCATGCTAATAGTATATATAAAATAAAAATAAAAGTTACTTAAGCTTTTTATATTTGCTTGTTGACTGGAACTGTGAATTCCAATTAATGGTGTACTGTGATGCCTCGGAAAGAACTCTTGAACGATGTTGTTAGGGAATCTTTCAATGTGTTTTACGGATTATATTAAAAAGCAATACAGTCAGACTTTTTTATAACAATATTTCTATACAATAATCATTCACTATAAAAGTCGAGTTTTTTCCGGTATCGAATATTATAATATATATCCTCTATAACAGTCCTTCACTATAACAGCAAAAAAAATTCGAAAACGAGGTTGTTATGATGTCTTTTAACAAATGTTAATTATTTTGAGTCTTTTCAACATTTAACAGTCTGAACAGAATGAATTTGATAAAGGAAATTCTTTTTAACTGATTCGAACTAGTTAAGAATTGTAGTGCAGTTTGATTCTATGTGTGATCATAATTAATAAAGCCTTAATGTTAAATTAGCCGAAAGATGCCGTCCGCCGCTTGCCCGAAGAATTTCTTTTGGAAATAGAAAGACGATAATAAGGCATAAAAGCAGATGAAAGCTCCTTATTATCCCTGTCAATTTATTTCTCTTTTGCTTTGCTAAGTTGTTCGAATACACGCACATTTTCTCTCTCTTTCTAACTCTAATAAGGATCAAGCATTTTTCTTTAACTAAAATTTTCAATACTTGTTAATAATTTTAACTTCAAAATGTAATGTTTCACACATTTTCTAACTATATAGATTTCTAAAATATAACTTAAAGAACAATATTCTATTTCACACAATATATTACATGTATTAACCTTCCTTGCAGCCATTCTCTTAGACGTGAGAGGTACTACTAAATTCGCACATCTTTCTTTATTTCTTTTCCTAATCTTTTTGAAGGGATGTATGTAATGTAAGATGTAAGTGAGTGTGTCCATTAGCCAAGCATGTGCCACATGCTTAGCCACTGTGATTTTGATTTATTTTTTTAGACTTTTGGGTACAATTGGTGACACATAACCCCATGTGCCTACACCTATTCACTCACTCCCACTCCTTAAACCCATCCATCATCAAATCATTGAGAATCCTCATCGTCCATCATTTTCTAATTTATTTTCTCCAAAACAGATTAGATCACCGAATGTTAATATCCAATAAGTACGCAAATATATATATATTAAAAAAAACATGTATTATATACAATTTTGTAATTATCATGTGTTATTCACTTCTTACTAGTTCTACTTACTACTGCTTTGAACGGTTGAAAAAATTCATCATTTTGAAAATTAAGAACATATCTTTTGACATATAGGTTGGATGCGTAGCCAAATTCATAAAATTTGTAGTAAGACGGTCAAAGTATTCAATCTTCGGTATGATTTTGAACATCAATGTATTTATTGAAAATAAAATTTGTATATGTATAAAGTGCATTAAACTTAATATTAGCCATAATTCGTTAAACATTCTAAATATTTATAAAATATTTTAAAAGTCACATATTTTTTTGAAAATAATATTTTTGTGACAATATTTGACTAGCACAAAGTTTAATAACTTATCAAAAGTACTTCAATATATCATATCATTTTTATAGGAACATGTCACTAAAATAAAATGACATTTGTAAAACTTATAAAAATCCTCAAAAATATCTATCTTTTTAAAACGGACTGAAAAAAAAAAGTCATTCTACGGAGTAGCATTAAAATTGAGAAGGAAAATATATTTTAACTTCAATTCTCTCTCTTATAATGGGAAAGAGGAAAATTGACAAGGAAGCTGCAGTTTCACATGGCCTCCATACACAAAATACCTCACCACTTTCACTACTTGAGAAGCCAAGAAGCATCACATAACAAAGTGACACACCACTCACTATTTTTATAATTAAATACCTCACATGGTTCCATGTGAAATTTTTTAAGATTACTCTGGTTTGGCCTTTGTTTTACTCTATTTTTAAATGAAAAGGTACAGTTGGTGGCCTCAGGCATACCCCCTCCTTTATCTATCCATTTCCTCCTCTGTTTGTCTTTGTGCTCTAACTGAATTGTACCTACTGGTACTACTTAGTTTAGCTAACTTTCGAAATTATCTCTTAGAAAAACAGTTCCTTAATTCAAGATCCTCAACTGAACATAAAGCAAGGGAATGGTTGTCACGATCCAAATTCCATAATAGGTCGTAATGGTGTCTAATGTTGTTAGGCAAGTCAACGCTTGTACCACCAAATTAATTTTTCATTTTAACTTTTAAAATTAGAAATTAAAATAGAATTAAATCTAAAACTCATAGAAACATACGTTCTTTTTTATAATCGTCAAGTATGAATACTACATAAAGCAAAGTGATAACAATATTAGGTTCAACTATGAACATCCACTAGAAACCCCCAAAACCCGGTGTCACAAGTGCATGAGCAATCTAGTAGAATATACAAAAGACTACAGCTACTGCCTGAAATAAAATAGACAAAAATAATAAATATGACAAGAAGGAGACTCCGAGTGCTGCAGATCAAAGCACGGAAGGCAGCTCACCACTAAGTCCCTGTGTAGTGCGTCTACGCGCCCGCATGACCACCTGAAATGCCTGTTGATGGTAGGCCATAATTGCATATTTTTGTCGCTTATTGCACCCTAATTCATTACACTTTACCAGCGTTTTGCACTTATTGTGTGTTTTATGCTTTGTAGGAGTGATTCCGAGTGATGTAGATGTTATGGATCTAATTCGAGCTATTTGGAGCTTTGAAGTCTGAGAAAAAGCCCAAGGGATTAAGCCGGGATTGTGTTCGGGGGTCGAGGACCAAGTCTGGACGTCAAAAAGCAAGATTCAATCCGTACTCTGAGAAAAATGGCTTGCCGCGGCGCGTGGGGTGCCGCGGTTGTACAAAACTTGCTGCCTGACAGATTTTGACTCTCTGGATTTCTCCACTAATGCCCCGCATGGCACGTCGCCCCATGCAGTGTGCTTGTGAAATTTTTACAGAGTAAATGTCCTATTTCGGCTAGGAAAAGGTGATTTCGTTTAGGCCCGACCCTACTCGGTATAAATACATGAAAATATATTATTTTCTGGATTTTTTGACACATATTCGACCTAAGAAGGCTAAGGAGGAGATGAAAGAACACAAGCACAAAAATTTCATCATTCTTTCCTCACTCAAGACACGAGTTTGGATTGAATTTATATTTTCCTCTACTTTAATTTTATTTGTGATGAATTGCTCCACATCTATGGAGTAGTTCTCTTTAGGGTTTGATGGATTTGGTATATTAATGATTGTTTGTGGATCATAACTCTAGTTTTATGTATTGAAGCATTGTCGGATGATTTAACTGTTGCATTTATATTCACTTTTTCATGTAATCGAGAGAGGCATAACATGTGATATTTTTTCATTATTATTGGTTGAGTTCATTAATTCTTCTTAGTAATCGAAAGAGGCTAGTTGAATCCTTGATTAAACTTAGTTAGGAGAATAATCGAAAGAGATTTTCCTAAAGACCAATCCACTATGCATTCTTGCATATCTTCACATGCTTAAATTGGTTCATCTCGCGAGGTTAAGACTTAATCGAGAGAGGAGTTTTTGCTGAACGTTTGAACTAATAATTGAGTGAATTCGAGAGACTGACTTGAACATTAGGAGTGAATTATCTGGAGTTAGATCGCAAATAATTTTCTTGCACCTATCCTATCAACCCCTATTTCCTACCACCGATAACTTTCTTGCTTATCTTTGTTTCAGTTGTCATTAGTCTATAGCTTTAGACTCTTAGTTAATTTTAGTTAGAAATTATAGAAATCTCAATTGTTGATCATCTTGAATAGCAATCAAGCTAGAAACTACAAGAATACTGTTTAAATTCAATCCATGTGGATACGATATTATACTATACTATATTTGATTAGCGAGCAGAATTTAAGTGTGTGTTTGCGCTCGTCAAATTTTGGCGCCGTTACCGGGGATTGGCAATCAATAATGTTTGAAATATTTTGTAGTGCTAATTCAGAAATTTATCTTTTTATTTTTATTTTTTCCTTTATACGTTTGGTGTTCTTTGACTGTTGCGAAGGTTACAGGTTGAGGTTGGTGCATGACTCAAACTTCTGCAAAGGACGTGCTACCATACGAGCTAGAAATCGGAAAAAAATTACGATAGCTGAGGAAGGAAAGAAATCTCACCGATACGTGAGAAAGGTTGGGCAATCCTCAACCAAAGAACTTATGGCTGAAAACAGTGAGGATAATGTAGATTTAGCTGCGAGAGAAGTAGCCCAACAAAGAGAACAAGCTACACGGGATGCTGACGAAGCAGCTATTAGAGATGCACAGATTATCTACAAAGAAGAGAGGGGTCAGAGAATTGCTCAAAATCAGCCCTTGGCTGCAGATTATTTCGGAAATATAGCTCTAAGGCCTGGGAGACCACTTGGCGATTATGCTAGACCGGTCTACAATTAAGGTTTATCAAGTGTTAGACCACCTCCAACTGCAGCAAACAATTTTGAGTTGAAGCAAGGGCTGCTTCAAACTCTTTAGAATTATTGTGTCTTCAGAGGGAAGGTGAACGAAGATCCAAATACACATCTAATGAACTTCGAGGAGATTATGAACACCTTTCAATATAATGCTGTGTCACAAGATGCAGTGTACTTAAGGGCGTTCCCCTTCACACTCAATGATGACATAAAGCAGTGGCTTCGAAGCTTGCCCACATGATCAATCAGAACATGGGAGGAGATGACCAGAAAATTTCTTGATAAATATTTCTCCTCAGCAAAAAAGGGCAAGTTTAGAAGAGAAATCTATAACTTCTGCCAGAAAGATACGGAAACTGTTTTGAAGCATGTGAGAGGTTTAAGGAGATAGTTAGAAAGTGTCAACATAGCGGAATTGAACTCTGGATGCAACTCCAGGACTTTTAGGATGGATTGACACCGGCCTCACGTAGAACATTGAGCAATGCAGCTGGAGGCCCGTTGATGAAGAAGACTCCAGAGTAGATAGTTATAATTCTTGATGAGTTATCTGAAGATGCAAATCAGTGGCCCTCTGAGAGTCTGAAAGAAGAAGATCGACTGGTGTTCACCAGGTTGATGCTAATACATCTGTGCAGGTACACCTTGATGCTATGGCTAAAGAATTACGAAAACTGACCTTAGCCTCGATACAAAATGAGCCTCACGCAGCTTGTGATATATGTGGAAGAGGACACCCTACTTATGAGTGTCAAGCCTCAAATGAGGAAGTGAACGCTATGGGGAACTACAATTTTAATGCAATGGGTCAGAGGCACCCTGGTTTTTCATGGAGTTCACTTGGGGGTACCGCGAGTGCATGTTAGCAAAATAACTCTAGACCCCAAGGACAAGGAGCTCCAGCATACCAAAATCAGTAGAGACAGTAATTTCAGCCTCAACAGCCCATTCAGCCTGGTCTAGAAGATCTAATAAAGGCCTTCATTATCAAGACATATGAGAGCTGGACGCCCATGGAGCAGCTATCAAAGAGTTGGGCACATCTTTTCGAAACTTGGAGAGACAAGTGGGACAGATTACAACAATATTATCTGAAAGGGTCCCAACAACTCTCCACGCTGACACTGAGAGAAATCCCAAAGAAATAGTGAATGCTGTAACTCTGAGAAGTGGGAAAGTGTTGAAAGATCCCCACCTGATCCAGAATGATATGATACTTGAAAAAGAAAGTTGGGAGCAGCTGAAAAGTGATGTTGATAAAAAGAAGAAGGGCCAAACAAAAGATGAGAAAAAGAAGAAGGGAGAAACTTCGAGAAGGGAGGAACATGATGAGAGCAAGCATATGCCGGCACTACCTTTCCCTCAAAAGCTATATAGAGAAAAGCTGGACAAGCAGTTTGAGAGATTTCTGGATATGCTGAAACATGTTCAGGTAAACTTACCATTCACAGAAGTTCTCTCACAATTGCCTGCTTGCGCCAAATTGTTGTAGGAGATCCTTATAAAGAAGAGGAAGATAGAGGAGACCTTAGTGGTCAAGCTCACAGAGCATTGCAGCGCAATATTGCAAAATAAACTCCCACAAAAGTGTGGAGATCCAGGGAGTTTTACTATTCCTTACTCTTTAGGCACTATTAATTTTGATAAGTCTTTATGTGATTCTGGTGCCTCAATTAATTTAATGCCTCTATATATTTACAGGAAATTGGAGATGGAGATTGGAGAGATAAGGTCTGCTCTAATTTCTTTGCAGTTGGCTGATCAAACGACTCTGATACCCGAGGGGATAGTGGAAGATGTGTTGGTTCGGGTGGATAAGTTCGTATTTCCTGTGGATTTTATAGTGGTGAAAATGGAGGAAAACAAGGAGGTCCCCCTTATCCTTGGAAGACCATTCTTAGCAATAGGTAGAGCAATATTGGATATACACGAGAGAAAACTCGTGCGTAAAGTGGTGAGAAAACTGTGATGTTCAAGATGGATGTAGAAAAGGGGGTGCAAAAAAAAAAAAAAACCAGCTGCAAGTGTTGAGTGAAAAGTGAAGAGTTTGAAAGAGAAAGTTGCGGTGAGTGAGAAAGATGAGTGTGGTATGTACCCCAAGAAGGCTGAGAAGAAGTTGTCTGCATGGATGTGTGCATTAGTTCGAAGGCGAGGAATGGAGCCCGACTTCGACTCAGGCCCTGACTAGATGTTTAGGGAAGTTTCCTTTATCTTGTGCTTTTTAATTGTGTGTCATGGTGACATGCCACAACTTAAAGTGTGGGGTGGGGATATGTTGTATGTATGTATATTAGTTTTAGTTTTTTGTTTTGTTAGTTGTTGTAGTAAAGATGGAAAAAAAATTGAAAAAAACAAAAAAATTTAAAATTTTCGAGTTTTCCCGACGATGGATATCATTCGACGGGTTTCTTGAGGGATTAAAGTCGAAAGAAAAAGACAAAAAGATTTACTTTTGTTAGGTAGTGTAATAACCTCCCTTGTTTTCTTTGTGCCGCTGTTCTTTTTCAAGGGTTTTGTTTGAACCGGGTGTAGTTAGTTTTTATTTTGTAGAGTAGTAGGAAACCTTCTGCTATGATTTGAATTGAAGGCAATGTCTCTTGACTTTATTATACCTTGAGAATAGTAACTGCTTTAGTTGTGACGCTTAGGTTCAGTTTTTGACTCTTGTATAAGTACCTTAAATTGTATGATCTTAACTTTGCTTAACTGCTTTGATTGGAGTGTCTTGATGAGTCCGATCCTGAGTGAGGTATGTGCCATGTGTGTGCAGTTTTGTGTATTCTGTGCATTGCATATGATATCTAGAACTTGCCCCGTGTGTTTGCAAAGCAAAATAATAGTTTTGTTCAGTCTTGAAAGTGATATAGGCATTTCTTTGTTAAGCCAGATATATGCTTTTACCCACCTAATGTTATGTATCTTAGTTAACCCCGTTGAGCCTGTAATCCTGTTTTTTTGGCAACCACATTACAAGTCTTACCCATTTGTTTGAATTGACCATCTATTTGAACCATTTACCCCTCGTGAGCGCTTGAATTTGTTATGAACTTTGTAAAAGTTGAAGTGATATAGGCAAAGCGAAATAGTAGTTTTGTTCAGTCTTGGAAGTGATATAGGCATTTCTTTGTTTAGCCAGATATATGCTTTTACCCACCGAATGTTATGTATCTTAGTTAATCCCGTTAAGCCAGTAATCCTGTTTCTTTGGCAACCACAATACAAGTCTTACCCATTTGTTTGAATTGACCATCTATTTGAACCATTTACCCCTCGTGAGTGCTTGAATTTATTATGAACTTTGTAAAAGTTGAAGTGTGGGGTGGTTGGGTTGGCTTTTGAGTGGAACTATTGAACTAAGGAGAAATGTGCAATATTTTGAAAAAGTAAGTGCCACTTGAACTGAAAAAGAAAGGAAAAAAAATTAAGTGTATGATTGTGGAAAAAATATTCCTTGATAGTGGTAACTTGATGTAATTTTGCTTTAAAACATAGGAAATTAATGTATATTGACATGAAGGTGGAGTTATGGTTTGATATAAGTGTGAGGTTTTGAATGGCTAACTGTGTGTATTAAAGTGCTTAGGGAGGTGTAGTTTTCTTATATCTAAATATATCCTACCCATCCCGCAGCCTACATTACAACCAATTAAAACTACTTGATCCTTGATTGAATGAACTCAATTAGTAGAATAGTACACTGCGGGCAAGCCTATGGTACGTCTTTTGTGGCATATGAATGTTGTTTCTGAGAGTGAGCGAACTCTTTCTATCTTGAGTTCCTAATTGTTCTTAATTTGTATTGTGTGGTGGAACTACTCTCTATTGTTGTGTGAGGGCACTTGATTCATGAAGGAAAAGTAATGTCGTTGAACTCTGTATTATAAAGAGTGAGCGGGTTATAAAAAATGCATGGTGCTTTTGAGTCAAATCTTGAGGAGAGATTGTTACGGTATTGTACTTAATCTGTTTTAAATATTCTTGGTGTGATGAGTTATGAGAGTTTTTGAAAAAGGTCGCGTCTATGTGAAATGTAGTTTGATTGCTCGAGGACGAGCAATGGTTTAAGTGTGGGGTGTTGATGGTAGGCTATAATTGCGTATTTTAGTCGCTTATTGCACCCTAATTCACTGCACTTTACTTGTGTTTGAGCTTTAATTGGTAGCGTTTAGCACTTATTGTGTGTTTCATGCCTTGTATGAGTGATTCCGAGTGATGTAGATGTTATGGAGCTAATTCAAGCTATTTGGAGCTTTGAAGTCTGAGTTAAAGCCCAAGGGGTTAAGCCAGGATCGTGTTCGGGGGTCAAGGACCAAGTCTGGACGTCAAAAATCAAGATTCAATCTGTACTATGAGAAAAATAGCTTGCCAAGACGTGTGGGACACCGCGGCTGTAAAAAATCTGCGGCCTAACGGATTTTGACTCTCTGGATTTTCCCACTAATTCCCCGCATGGCGCGTCGCCCCATTCGGCGCGCTTGTGCAATTTTTACAGAGTAATGTCCTATTTCGGCTAGAAAAAGGTGATTTCGTTTGGGCCCGACCCTACTTGGTATAAATACATGGGAAAAGATTATTTTTTGGACTTTTTGACACATATTCGACCTAAGGAGGCTAAGGAGGAGTTGGAAGAACACGAACACAAGGATTTCATCATTCCTTCCTCACTCAAGACACGAGTTTGGATTGAATTTATATTTTCCTCTACTTTAATTTTATTTGTGATGAATTGCTCCGTATCTATGGAGTAGTTCTCTTTAGGGTTTGATGGATTTGGTGTATTGATGATTGTTTGTGGATTATAACTCTAGTTTTATGTATTGAAGCGTTGTTGGATGATTTAACTGTTGCATCTATATTCACTTTTTCATGTAATCGAGAGAGGCATAACATGTGATATCCTTTCATTATATTGTTGGTTGAGTTCATTAATTCTTCTTAGTAATCGAAAGAGGCTAGTTGAATCCTTGATTAAACTTAGTTAGGAGAATAATCGAAAGAGATTTTCCTAAAGACCAATCCACTATGCATTCTTGCATATCTTCACATGCTTAAATTGGTTCATCTCGCAAGGTTAAGACTTAATCGAGAGAGGAGTTTTTGCTGAACGTTTGAACTAATAATTGAGTGAATTCAAGAGACTTACTTGAACATTAGAAGTGAATTATATGGAGTTAGATCCCAAACAATTATCTTGCACCTATCCTATTAACTCCTACTTCCTCCCACTGATAACTTCCTTGCTTATCTTTGTTTCGATTGTTATTAGTCAATAGCTTTGGACTCTTAGTTAATTTTAGTTAGAAATCATAGAAATCTCAATTGTTGATCATCTTGAATAACAATCAAGCTAGAAACTACAAGAATACTATTTAAATCCAATCCATGTATATACGATATTACACTATACTATATTTGATTAGCGAGCAGAATTTAAGTGTGTGTTTTCCGCTCGTCACCTGTCTCAGTACCTGCACAATTAGTGCAGAATTATAATATGAGTACGTAAATCAATATGTACCCAGTAAGTATCAAGTCTAACCTTGAATAAATAGTGACGAGCAATCGACTTTGACACTTACTAGCGGCCAAATAAATAAGTGCATAAACACTAATAATACTAATAATAAAATTTTCCAAACATGAATTATTAAGAAGTCTGTGTACGGGTAAAATTGGGGCAGTGTCTACCCCGATTCCCCGATGAAAGAACGAACGGGGAGCATAGATCTGCGCAATTATAGTCAGGGCCAGAGACCTTTCATATCGAGACCCAAAAAGTATGAACGATATATCCGACATGGGACATGGTAAGGCGATGCACCCCCGACCGCGTATAGCTCCTAGACCTCGGGAGACGTGAAAGACGGTTATGCATAACGGATAGGGGGCCGTAATTCTCCCCCTCAACTGTATATTACGGCATGAATCTCGTCCAGTAACGATTATGGATCAATAATTATCGGAAAAACAAGATATTTACCTTTTTTAGACTTATACTAGGACTGAAATTCTCCTACTATATAAATGAAAAGTTTTTTCTTTGATATGATATATTGGAAGACGCAATTCAATGCAATAAAGTCTACTTTTATCTTATAGCAACTGTTCAAGGCATTACTTGTCTATTTTTTTCTTCATTCGTGACTGGGCTTGAACCGAGGGTCCAATCGAGGATGAGCTCGTTGTTCGATCAAATAGCAGGCTTGGTCATAACATTGTGATTGGTTTGATTGATTTATTCTTCTTTAACTCATTTATCCGTTGTTCTTAATTATTCGTGTTGAATTAAATCATGTATCCTTTAAACTGCGTACAAATTTAATTGTTACCTAATTTTGGGGTAAACGATTTGGCGCCCACCGTGTGGATAAAGATAATAGTGGAGATTTGATACGAATCTCCATAACACGCCCTATTTTATGCTTATTCTTTGAAATTTTAATTCCAGGTCAGCCTAAAAATTCCAAACTCTTAGTCGGCTCACTTGAACATTGACGCTGAATCAGGCCACGATAGCGAAAATAACAATGTGGTGCCCAATAATGATGTACTTCATGCCGATCCCAACGGTGTTCCAGCCGCCGACCTGGTCGATGCTAACTCGAATGTGGCCATCAACATCAATTTGCCAACGGATCGCGAAAACAGTGTTGGACCACAGATCCAAATGAGTATATGAGCTCCTATACATGCGTGATCAAAGGGAACGATTTGGAAGACAAAGAGATCGAGTTGGTGTTGCTCAAAAGGTTTGGGGAAACTTTGTCCAAGGGAGCAATGATATGATATCATAACTTGCCCCCAAATTCCATTGACTCGTTTGCTATGTTTGCAGATGCTTTCATAAAGGCCCATGCCGGGGCCATCAAGGTCGAGACCAGAAAGTCGGATATTTTCAAGGTCAAATAAAGGGATAACGAGATGCTCAGGGAGTTCGTATCAAGATTCCAGATAGAACAGATGGACCTACCACCGGTAGCAGATGATTGGGCCGTTCTGGCATTCACTCAGGGGCTAAACCCCCGAAGTTCCTTGGCCTCTCAACAGCTAAAACAAAATTTAGTAGAGTACCCGGCGGTAACCTGGGCCGACGTTCACAACAGGTACCAGTCAAAGATCAGGGTCGAGGACGACCAACTTGGGGCCCCTTCTGGATCTGTTTACCCCGTCAAGACCGATGATAGATCAAAGAGAGCCATTGATCAGGAACCAAGATTGGTTCGAGATCGATATCAACCATACAATGCGGATCGAAGGGGAAATGGATACGGGCATCACCCAGCAAAGAACAAGAAGAGAAACAATCGAGGGCCTAGTGGCTAGGGCTTAATGAGCAAGAATGGGTACGACAGGTCGCTCGGGAGTATGGAGGCACCAAGGTTATCGGAATATAACTTCAATGTAGATGCTACACACATCATGTCGGTCATAGGGCGCATCAAAGAGACCAAGTGGCCCTGGCCATTGCAGTCTGACCCAGTCCAGAGAGATCCTAACTTGATGTGTAAGTATTGCACTCACGAACATAGGACAGAAGATTGCCTACAGCTAAGAGAAGAAATTGCTCGACTGTTCAACAATGGGCACTTCCGAGAATTCCTAAGTGAACGAGCAAAAAACCACTTCAGAAATAGGGACGCCAACAAACAGGTCAAACAAGAGGAGCCTCAGCATGTGATCAACATGATCATTGGAGGAGTCAAGGTCCCCCAAGGGCCAATGATAAAACGTAATAAAGTGTCTATTACGAGGGGAAAATGCACCTGGGGTTATGTTCCGGAGAGAGCTATTTCGTTCAGTGTCGAAGATGCTGAGGACATCATACAACCTCGCAACAATGCACTGGTAGTATCCATACTTATCAATAAATCTCCAGTTAAACAGGTGCTGATTGATCCAGGTAGCTCAGCCAACATCATCAGATTAAGGGTCATAGAGTAATGGGGGTTACAGGATCAAATCATACCAGCAGTCCGGATATTGAACGGATTCAACATGGCGTGTGAGACCACAGAAGGAGAGATTGCCGGTAAACACTACTGAGACAATCCAAGAAACGAAGTTCTCCATGATCGAATGCGACATTAGGTACAACGCTCTATTCGGGGTCCACAACATGAGGGCGGTACCTTCGACCTTGCACCAGGCGCTAAAATTTCCCACACCCGGGGGAGTCAAAATAGTCTATGGAGAACAGCCAGCTGCAAGGGAGATGTTTGCCATCGACGAAGTGAACCCGGTGCCTACGGTTTCAACATCAAGGAGCACGGAATCGACCAAAAAAGAAGAAATTAAACAGCAACCACTGATACCGATCTCAGCCGAACCGGAGAAATAGGAAGAACAAGGAGCAGAGGATGAGGACGATTACAGCGTCCCGAAATTATTCATAGCTCCCGGTGACACCGATGCCACCAAATCAATAGTTGAAGAGTTGGAGCAAGCCATATTGATCGAGCATCTACCAGATCGAAAGGTATACCTAGGCATGGGGTTAACCCCTGAGCTCAGTAAAAAACTTATTAATTTTCTTATAGCTAAAGCCGATTATTTTGCTTGGTCCTATCTTGACATGACAGGGATCCCACCGGAGGTAACCACTCACAAGTTGAGTTTGGACCCGAAGTATCGTCTAGTTAAGCAGAAGAGGAGACCACAATCCAAGATCAAACACGCATTCATCAAGGATGAGGTATCCAAACTTCTCAATATAGGATCCATCCAGGAACTTAAATACCCAGATTGGTTAGCTAATGTAGTAGTAGTACCTAAAAAAGGAAATAAACTAAGGATGTGTGTGGATTATAAAGATCTAAACAAAGCATGACCAAAGGATTCTTTCCCTTTGCCTAACATCGATCGAATGATCGACGCGACAGCCGGGCACGAGATTCTTAGTTTCCTCGACGCCTACTCCGAGTACAACCAAATTTGGATGGACCCGGACGATCAAGAAAAGACTTCTTTCATAACAAAGTTCGGCACCTACTGCTATAGCGTAATGCTGTTTGGGATAAAGAACGCCGGTGCCACCTACCAACGCCTAGTAAACTGGATGTTCAAAGAACAAATAGAGAAATCAATGGAAGTTTATATTGATGATATGTTAGTCAAGTCCTTGTGATCGGACGATCATTTGAAACATTTGCAGGAAATTTTCGACATACTAAGGAAATACAACATGAAGCTAAATCCGGAGAAATGCGCATTTTGGGTTGGTTCAGGCAAATTCCTCAGGTTCATGGTATCTAATCGGGGGATAGAGATCAACCCTAACAAAATAAAGGCCATAGAGGACATCACCGTAGTAGACAACATCAAGGTGGTTCAAAGACTGACCGGCGTATAGCCACATTAGGCCGGTTCATCTCGAGCTCCTCGGACTAGAGCCATCGATTCTTCTCACTATTGAAAAAGAAGAATTATTTCTCCTGGACTCTAGAATGCCGGCAAGCTTTAGAAAAACTCAAACGATACCCGTCGAGCCCCCCTTTGTTGCACTCCTAAAGCAGATGAACAACTCTACCTCTACTTGGCGGTTTCCGAAGTGGCGGTAAGTGGTGTCTTAGTTCGGGAGGAAGAAGGTACGCAATTTCCTAATTTACTATGTTAGTAGAACCCTGGGCGACGCCGAATCAAGGTATCCTCACCTAGAGAAGTTAGCGCTCGCCTTGCTAAGTGCTTCTAGGAAGCTAAAACTATACTTCCAATGCCACCCCATATGTGTCGTAACCTCTTACCCGCTGAGGAATATCATGCATAAGCCCCAGCTCTCTGGCCGGCTGGCCAAATGGGCTGGAGATTAGAGGGCACGATACTGAGTACCGACCCTGAACTGCCATAAAATCTCGGATTTTGGCAGACTTCGTGGATGAATTTCCGCTGGCTTTAGTACCCGAAGTTGAAAAGGAATTGCTGCTCACCTCGGGGGCTAATTCGGGAATCTGGAACCTATTCACGGATGGCGCCTCCAACGTGAAGGGGTCCGAGCTTGGTATCGAGTTAAAACCATCTGGGGGAAGCGTAATTAAGCAGTCTATTAGAACTGTAAAATTGACTAACAATGAAGCTGGGTATGAGGCCATTTGCAGGTCTAGAACTAGCTAAGAGCCTCGGGGCCGAAGTGATCGAAGCTAAAAGAGACTCCCTCATTGTCGTAAGCCAAGTCAATGGAACGTTCGAAGTAAAAGAAGAATGGATGTGGAGGTACTTGGACAAATTGCAGGTGACCCTGCACCAATTCAAGGAATGGACTCTGCAGCTTGTACCCCGAGAACGAAACAGTGAGGCCGATGTACTGGCCAACTTGGGGTCATCTGTCGACTTCAATGAGTTCAGCTTGGGGTCAATGGTACAACTGATGAACTCGATAATAGAAGAAGGTCACACCGAGGTAAACTCGACGAGTTTGACTTGGGATTGGAGAAATAAATACACAAACTACTTGAAGACAGGAAAATAGCCTTCGGATCCCAAGGAATTGAGAGCCCTGCGCACTAAAGCCGCCAGATTTAGCTTAATCGAAGGGGCATTGTTCAGGAGATCCTTCTTCTTCCCCCTGGCCACATGCTTAGGGCTGGAAGAGATTGAATATTCCATGAGAGAAGTTCACGAGATCACTTGTAGGAACCATTCGGGGGAAAATCCTTAGTTCAAAAAGAAGTCATCAACTTTATCTGGGATCACATAATATGTCGATACGGGATACCAGCCGAAATCATTTGTGACAATGGAAAGCAATTCGTCGGTAGCAGGGTAAGTAAGTTATTCGAAGATCACAAGATCAAAAAGATATTATCAACGCCTTACCAACCTAGTGGGAACGGGCAGCAGAATCAACAAAAAAAACTATACTCCAAAACTTGAAAAAGAGGTTGACCGGTTCGAAAGGAAAGTGGAAGGAAATCTTGCCCGAAGTCCTGTGGGCATACTGTACAACTTTGAAGTCAAGTACCGGGGCGACCCTGTTCTCTTTGGTCTACGATCGGAAGCCTTAATACCAGTCGAGGTAGGGGAACCGAGCCTCAGGTTCTAGTATTCTACTAAGAAGTCAAATAGCGAGGCCATGACCACGAGCTTGAAATTGTTGAACGAAAGGCTGGAGGCCGCCTTGGTCTGATTACCGCTTAGAAGCAACAAGTAGGGAGGTACTACAAGTCGGGGAATTGGAATTGAGAAAGGTAACACTACGCACCAGAAACCCAAACGAAGGGAGACTGGGCCAGAATTGGGAGGGACCATATCGAGTCGTCGGAATAATCGGCAAAGGCTCGTACAAACACGAATCAGGAAACGATGTACAACTACTGAACAACTGGAACGTGGCACACTTGAAGCGGTGCTACTGCTGAGGTATGAACTTAATTCCATTTTAATTTAGTTACATAACGGACTAACGTATGTAGGTACTCGGCTAGGGGCGAATGTGACTATTAAGCATGAAAGCATGTGTTGTACACATTTCCCTTGAACCGATTTTGTCCCCAAGCAGGTTTTTCAGTAAGGTTTTTTAACGAGGCAACAGTAAAACGTGCTACCTAAGTTTTGAAGACCAGCTTTAAACCGGAATAGATGATCGTTTGCACCGAATCTACAGTATCCGAACCCGCACAAGTTCGACCTCAAATAATAGGGGCCATTGCCCTAGGTTATAATGTCAAAAGCCAAGGCTTGGTGATTAGGATTCATTTGTAAAGGTCAAAAGGTCATACAAACCGTACTCATGTAGCCCACTCTAGCCACGATACAAGGCCTATGCGCCTCCAATCATGTACCCTACACATTGAGCAATGAAAGAAATCTCTGCTTCCTGCGATCCTAGATCCTAAAGCCCATGGGATATCCCTACTCGGGGACTATTATCCGACAAAAAATACGGACCGCCCAGGTTATCGAATCCCAGGTTATGGAATCCCGGGGGCACCAAGCCTATTAGGCAGTGCCCGAATATAAAAAGCTACAGCCACCCTAAAAATGGCTTAGAGACGTCCGAAGTCCGTAATCAGAAAGTAAGGCCCTTACATATAATCAAAACCTATTAAAAGGTTACCCTCGCAAAGACACCGTCTAAGACGCTTAAGCATCTCAAAGTAATTCGGAATTGCCATTAAAAATGATATGCAAATAAAAAATTGCAAACAAATGATACAATATTGCCAAAGGGGAAAATTTTATATATTTCAAAAAATATTTACAAAGACATGATAAAATGACCCTAAAATAAACAAAAAAGAAACTACACAAGGGAAAACTAAAAAAGAACTAAGGCATCTACGCCTGGTCTTCACCGGGACTCGACTCGTTACCAGAACCGTCAGAACCCCCAAAATCCTCGAAGCCTTCGGCACCCTCAGGCTCATAAAGTTCCTTTGCCTTGGCCTCGAGTCTCTTGGATTCTTCGATCTCGGCGGACAGGTCAAATCCTCGAACGTGAATCTCCTAGAGGTTCTCTCTCCGGGATAACCGCTTCACATACTCGGTCTTCATCTTTAAGTGGGCCTCGGCTATCTCCAGATCAGCCTTATAATGGTCCAGCATTTCCTCAACATCGGAGGAACCCACCGAAGTTGCCTCCACTTTGGACTCAGTGCAGTATATTCTTGGCCGAGGGCATCCCGTTCCATGACGACTTAGTTCAGCTGTGCCCGGAGTTCATCATTTAGCCGGACCACTTGTCGGCCTTGTCCTTTGCCACCCGTAGCTGGTCCTTGACCGATGCCAGCTCTTCTTTTGTAGCCTCTTTTTCCTAAGCCAGCAGGTCCATCCTGCCCCTCAACGCTTCAGCCGGGCCTTGACCTCGTCCATCTCAGCTCGAAGCTAGTCGATCAAGTTTATCTTCTGTAGGACCTGTGAAGTTGCATTGTTAGTCATCATGGATAGCTTCTCATTTTTTGCCTCAAAGATCCTTACCTTCTCGACCAGATCGGCATGCTCCCATTTCACAGACGAGGCCTTCTTCTTCCCTTTTCCAGCTGGGCCCAGAGGGTTGGGAGATCCTTGAGAGCCTCATCTTGTTGCTCACTGAGGGCCCTATACATGTCCTTCTTCCAGATATGCTCTTTGAGCTCGAACTCGAGCTGATTAATTTCCAAGTGAGACATAAGGAATCTTTCATGATGAAGCACCAAAGCTTGAAAAACAATAAGGCCATTAGAACATGCTAAGAAAAATCCGCAAGGAATACAAAGGATAGACATCTTACTTGGTTTAGTGCTTGTTGCGCCTCGTTGAAGAAGCTCGATGTGCCTTCTTCGTTCATCTTTTCCTAGTCCTCCTCGATCACCAGGAAAAGAAGGTAGCTGGCCACGCCCATCGGAGCGGACAGCGCCCGGGCATCTACTGGGATAGTGAGAACGACTGTTCTCTTACGGCCGACGTCCACACTCAGGGCAGGGAATTGCTTTACTAGTTTCGGGCTCGAGCTCGGCTCGCCCGACCCAGGTGGCACATCCTTTTTTGGGACCTCCAGGTGACCAAGCCCGGAGTAATCCTCCAACGCGGTCATGTCCATGCCATCAAAGAACATGTTGAGGGATTCATCTGGGCCCGGTGTCGTCTCGTGTGATTTCTCTTTGTTAGCTTGAGCCTCTTCAAACATGGACTCAGTGTGGCACAACGTCTCTGCAATGTCGATGACACGAGCTACCTCCTTTAGGGCAGGAGCCGCTTCTCGGGAGATCGTGGCCTCTGACTCTCCCTCTGGTTCCCAAGATAGAGGGGGATCGACCTCTTGGTCACTTTTTTCGTTCGTCGCCTGCTCCCCCTCGTTGATGGTCGACTCATGAGCAATGAACTCAAGGTCGTCGTCCTCAGATTAATCCCTGAGCTGATAGAGGGAATCGAAGTCTGGTGCTCTAGACTTGGTGCTCTTTTTGTTGCTTTTTTGTACCCGGACGGCCACCCTCTTCTTCTTCACCTCGGCATTCGGGGAGCCCGAGCACTTCCTCTTCTTCTTCTTTTTCTCCTCCTTTGCGGGCAACCCCGGGCTGTCCCGAAGCGGAAGGTTCGGCGAGCAAGGAAAGATCCTCATCCTCATCCAATAGCCTGAGCTCTGTGGTCTTGGGAAAACCTACGAGAAGAAAGAAGACTTAGTGAAATATAAGTCACGTATATGAATGTAATCATTTGGGAGAGAGCCTCACCATGGGAACGGGCCTCCCACTTGCCCTTCGAGAGCTTGCGCCATGCGCGCTCGAAATAGGGCATCTGTTTGCAGATCCTCTCTTGAAGCGGGGAACTGCATTAGGAACCTGGGCAACCGTTGCACCACTAAATATGCAGGCAATTATTACCTGCATATTTAACGAATCTCATTCAGTAACGATTATGGATCAATATTATCGGGAAAAGAAGATTTTTACCTTTTTTAGACTTATGCTTGGACTGAAATTATCCTACTATATAAAAGGAAAGTTTTTTCTTTGATTTGTTATATTGGTACACGCAATTTAAAGCAATAAAGTTTACTTTTGTCTTCTAGCAACTGTTCAAGGCATTACTTGTCTGTTTTTTCTACATTCGTGACTGGGCTTGAACTGATGGTCCAATCGAGGACGAGCACGTTGTTCGATCTAATATCATACTTGGTCATGACATTGTGATTGGTTTGATTATTTTATTTTTCTTTAATTTATTTATCTGTTGTTCTTAATTATTCATGTTGAATTAAACCACGTATTTTTTTATACCGCATACAAATTTAATTGTTACCTAATTTTAGGGTAAACAAAGTCACTAAAAGCCATAAACTGCCTCGAAGACACAAGATCAATTGATACCAATACCAAATCAAAACTCATGTGTTATGCACGAGTCTACTGAGGTGAATAGCTCGATCCCATAAGAATAATATTTCATAATACCGCCGAGGCGAATGACCCGATCTCATAAGAGTAGCTTACGTTACTGCCGAGGCGAATGGATTGATCCCATAAGAGTAGTATTATAACCCTGCCGAGGCGAATGGCCCGATCCCATAAGAGTAGTGAAACTCTCTCACTCGCGAAGATACATGCGAGTCGAGAAGATACGAGACTACCACTCATCAATTATTTCAGAAGAATCCCAAGTAAGATGTTTAGTCAGTTTATTTATTCTTGTCTCACTCTCTGTCATAAATTCAAACAATTAAACAAATAAGTTGAAGTCAAATAGCGCATTTAAGGCATGGTGCGGATTTAATTCTACTCAAACATAAGCATGAAATCTAGATACACACGGACTCTTGTCATGTCATACGCACGTAACGCCCACAACAAGTAGAACACAACAATTAAAGTGCCTACGGGGATAATTCCCTCTTATAAGATTAGGTAAGAGACTTACCTCACATCCAAGCTTACTAGTCGGCTTTTAAACCTCACTAGTTGCCTCAATCGATGCCGAGCAATCCAAAACTAGTCAAAGGTCGTATAAACCAATCAATATATGCTCAAAAGTTCATAATTTATCTATTAGAGTAATTTTCCAACCCCTTTCGAAAAGTCAACAAAAGTCAATACCAGGCCCACGTGCTTGGATTCGAAAATTTTTGAAGATAAATATTACCCATGACATTACGAACTCAAATAAATAACTTGTTTCCAATTTAACCCGAACCCTTCCAAAACCAAACCAGCCGCCCCGCAAGTCGTAAAATAGGAAAACCACATACAGGAGGTCTTAAATAGGGGAAGGGGGATCTAGAAAGCAAAATGACTGGTCGGGTCATTACATTCTCCACCGCTTAAATGAACGTTCGTCCTCGAACGGGTTAAGAATCATACATGAAGTGCAGAATAAGTGTGGATATCTGTTCCGCATGTCCTCCTCGGTCTCCCAAGCCGCCTCCTCGACTGGTTGACCCCTCCACTGGACCTTCACCTCTGAAATCTTCTTAGATGGATTGATCCTCCTCATAACCTAAGCTCTCATCACAGTGCTTTGATCCAACACGTGGGACCTGTCGGCATGGTAACTCCGGAGCATAGATATATGGCCGGATGAACTCCCGATAGACTAGGAGTCAAAGAAAGCTTGTATTCAACCTCTCCAACTCGCTTCAACACCTCGAATGGACCAATGAACCTCGACTCAGCTTGCCCCTTTTTCCGAACCTCATGATACCCTTTTTCGGCGACACCTTCAAAAGAACCTTCTCGCCCACCATAAATGACAAATCACGCGGTTTCTGATCTGTGTAACTCTTCTGGCTGGACTGAGCTGTGCGATGTCGCTCTTGAATCAACTTTACCCTATCCAAGGCATCCCTTACTAAATAAGTGCCATATAACCTAGCTTTGCCGAGCTCAAACCATCCGGTGGGGGAACAACATCGTCGACCATACAAGGCCTCAAATGGAGCTATCTCAATGCTAGACTGATAACTGTTGTTATAAGCAAACTCAGCCAACAATGAGAATCAATCCCACTGCCCTCCCAAGTCAATCACACATGCTCTGAGCATATCCTCCAGAACCTAAACTGCCCGCTCCGATTGCCTTTCGGTCTGTGGATAAAAGGTTGTGTTGAGCTTTACCCAGGTACCCAACTCACTCTGTACAACTCTCTGAAAATGCGAAGTGAACTGAGTGTCTCTATCTAAAATGTATAGGCGCGCCATGCAATCGGACGATCTCTTAAATATAAATTTAGGTCAACCACTCTGAAGTGTATGTAGTCATCACCGACATAAAGTGCGCAAACTTGGTCAGTATGTTGACAATGACCCAAACGGCATCAAATTTTCTCAACGTCTGCGGCAAACCAACCACGAAATCCATAGTGATATGCTCCCGCTTCTACTCCGGTATAACCATCTGTTAAAGTAAGCCACCTGGCCTCTAGTGCTCGTACTTAATCTACTGGCAATTCAAACACCTCCCCACATACTCAACTTTATCCTTCTTCATCCGCCGCCATTAGTAATGTTGCCTCAGGTCAAGATACATCTTCATGGCAGCTAAATGAATAGAACAAAGCAAACTATGCGTCTCTTCTAGAATCGTCTCCCTCAGGCCATCAACATTAGGAACACATAAGCGGCCCTGGAGTCGCAGAACACCATCATCTCCAATAATAACCTCCTTGACATCACCTTAAGAACTAGCAAGTGCGGATCGTCATACTGGCGAGCCTTGATCCGCTCGAATAAGAAGACTGAGCCACAACACATGCAAGAACCCAACTGGGCTCTGAAATATCCAACCTCACAAGTCGGTTGGTTAAGGAATGAATGTCCAACGCCAGCCTCTCCTCTACTGAAATGAACGCCAAACTACCCATATTCTCGGCCATTCTGCTCAAGGCATCCGTGACCATATTTGCCTTGCCTGAGTGATAGAGGATGGTAATATCATAATGTTTCAGTAACTCAAGCAACCTGCGTTGCCTCAGATTAAGATTTCTCTGCTTAAACAGATGGTGAAAACTGTGGTGATCTATGTACACCTTGCAAGACACTCCATAAAGATAATGCCTCCAGATCTTGAGAGCATAAACTATCACAGCCAACTCCAAATCGTGCACATGGTAATTCTTCTTATGGGGCTTCAACTGACATGAAGCATATGCAATGACTCGCCCCACTTACATCAATACACAACTCAAACCAATGCGTGAAGCATCACAAGAAACAATATACATCCCCGAACTAGTGAGCAAAACCAACACTGGTGTTGTAGTCAATGCAGTCTTGAGCTTCTGAAAGCTCGCCTCGCAATCATCGGACCATCTGAACTGAGCATCCTTCTAGATCAACCTAGTCAAAGCTGCATTAGACGAGAAGCCCTCCACAAACCGACGATAATAACGTGTTAGCCCCAAGAAACTCCTGATCTAGGTCGTTGTGGTAGGACGAGGCCAACTCTGAATTGCCTCAATCTTCTTGGGATCCACCTTAATACCCTCACCTGATAAAACATGCCCAAGAAAGCCACAGAATCTAACCATAACTCGCATTTGGAGAACTTGGCCTATAACTTTTGTTCCTGCAAGGTCTGAAGCACTATCCTCAAATGTTGCACGTGCTCCTCCATACTACGCGAGTTGATCAATATGTCGTCACTGAAGACAATGAAAATTGAGTCAAGATATGGACTGAACACCAATTTATCAAATCCAAAAATGATGTCGAGGCATTAGTCGAGCCGAAGGACATCACTAGGAACTCATA
This sequence comes from Nicotiana obtusifolia, assembly GCA_002018475.1. Lineage (NCBI taxonomy): Eukaryota > Viridiplantae > Streptophyta > Magnoliopsida > Solanales > Solanaceae > Nicotiana > Nicotiana obtusifolia. The sequence goes on along the minus strand of MCJB01039486.1, from coordinate 72,476 downwards.
GTGCCCATACCTAGTTCAGAAAGCCGCTTTCGGTATATCCGAAGCACGAATCTTCAACTGATGATACCTAGATCTCAAGTCGATCTTCAATAACACTCTAGCACCCTATAGCTGATCAAACAAATCATCAATGCGCATCAACAGGTACTTATTCTTGATGGTGACTTTGTCCATTTGGCGGCAATTGATGCACATCTACATACTCACATCCTTCTTCTTTACAAATAATACCTGTGCGCCCCAAGGAGATACACTCGGCTTGGTGAATGCCTTCTCGAGAAACTCTTGAAGCTGCTCCTTTAACTCTCTCAACTCCACTGAAGTGATGCGATAAGGCGAAATAGAGATAGGACGGGTGCCTAGTGCCAAATCAATGTCGTAATCGATATCGCAATCCGGTGGCATGCCTGGAAAATTAGCAAGAAATATATCAGAATAACTCCCGCACCACAAATCATGGAAGTCTCCACAACAGTATCTCGAATAAAGGCCAGATAGGTCAAACAACCCTTCTCGACCATATGTCGAGCCTTCAAGAAAGAAATAACCCGACTAGATGTGCCAATAGATGAACATCTCCACTCCAACCTAGGAAACTCTAGCATCGCTAAGGTAACAATCTTGGCATGGAAATCGAGAATGGCATGTTACGGAGACAACCAGTCCATGCCTAGGATAACCTCAAAGTCAATCATATCGAGCAATAAAATATCCGCTCTAATATTATAACCACAGGAAGTCACTACATAAGACAAGTAAACGCGATCCAAAATAACATAATCACCCATGGACGTGGACACATATACAGGAACACCCAAGGACTCACAAGATACATCCACATAAATAGAGAAGAGACATAGGAATAAGTAGACCCTGGATCAAATCGTATTGAAGCATCTTTACGGAAGACATAAATAGTACATATGATCATTGCGTCGGAGGCGACTGCCTCTGGTATGGCTAGAAAGGCATAAAATCTAGCCGGAGCGCCACCTGACTGGACTCCACCTCAAGAGCGACCCCTACCCATCTGCCCTCCACCTTTGGCCAGTCAGGCAGGTGGTGCGATAATCATAGGCCGATGGTCCTGCTGCACTGCCTTGCCCGGAAGTCTGGGACAAAACCTCTTCACCTGGCCTAATTCCCTGCACTCAAAACAACCTCTTTGAGTGGAAAAATGTTGACTCTAGGTCTGGCCCTGAACCCTGAATAGCTGGCGGACGATAAATACTCTCTAGAATTAAGTTGAAGTTGGGTCGTGCTGGAGCACCCCGAGTAGGCTGTGGTGTTGAATGCATGGGCCTGCTAGGATAAACCCTTATGAACTAACCCCTGCCTCCAGACGAAGGCCCGCTGAATCCACCAAAATGCCGAGCCGCTTGGCCCTCGACATGAACTCACTGCTTAGGTTGGGGATGCGTTCGATCCTCCGAGATATCTCTACAACCTGGAAGAATGGAGTCCCCATCTCTGCCTCTCGGGCCATAGAAACCTGAATCTCTAGGTGTAAACCTGCAATAAACCTCTAAACTCTCTCTGCATCTCTGGGGAGTATGATAGCTGCATAATGAGACAAGTTAGTGAATCTCATATTGTATTCGGTCACAGGCATCTGACCCTGTCGGAGCCACTTAAACTAACCTCGTATCTCCTCTCTGTGTGAAGGTTGAATATACTTCTTCATAAAATGTATGTGAACGGATCCCAAGTCAATGGAGGTGAACCTGCTATCCTGCGCTGGAGATAAGACTACCACCATCTACAGACCTTACCCTCTAGCTTAAATATGATGAAGTCTACCCTGTTGGACTCCACGACTCCTATGTTATGCAGCCTCTCCCTGCAGCGGTCAACGAAATCATGTGGGTCCTCCGACTGCTCATCATTAAAGATAGGAGGATGAAGCCTAGTCCATCTATCCAACTGTTTCTGCTCCTCAACGGCCCCGATCGGTCTGGTCTCTTCTCTAACCGCTGCAATCGGGTGAACCCGCCCAGAGGCAGTGTACCTGGGGTCTGATAAACGGTAGTAGTGTGCCCAGAAGCATGAGAGGTAGGGGTTTTTGCTCCCCCTCCCGCTTGAGAAGTGGCTGGATCTACTGAGTCATAGAATCCATGAACACTAGCATACGGCCCTTGACCTCCTGAAAGCCCGGTGCGGTCATAAAATCTACTAGGTCCAGCTCAGCTGCAGGTGCCTCATCCTGCTACTCAATAACAGGATCGTCCACCGGATATACTTGTGGTACCACAGGAGCAACTCTAGGATGCCCTCGTCCTCTAGCAAGAGTTGTGGCTCTCCCTCGGCCTCGGCCTCTACCTCTGACGGCTGGGAGAGAAGCCCATCTACCGCTGGATACTGCCGTTGCGCTTGTTCTCACCATCTGCGAGAGAATAAGAGAAAGATACTTAGCACAAAATCAACTACATGATAGGAGATGAAGAAAAAAAAGTTTCCAAACACCCTTAGCCTCTCAAAGATAAGTACAGACGTCTCTGCATCGATTCGCAAGGCTCTACTAGGACTGCTCATGACTCGTGAGACCTATGTGAACCTGGATCTGATACCAAGCTGTCACGATCCAAATCTTATAATAGATCATGATGGTGCCCAATGATGTTGTTAGGCAATCCAACACGTGTGCCACCAAATTAATTATTCATTTTAACTTTTAAAATCAGGAATTTTCATTAATAAATAGAATTAAATCTGGAACTTGTGAAAACATACAATCTTCTTTATCAAATCGTCGAGTATGAATAATACATAAAGCAAAGTGATAACGATATTAGGTACAATTGTGAACATCTACTAGAAACCCCCAAAATCTGGTGTTACAAGTGCATGAGCAATCTAGTAGAATATATAAAACACTACAACTATTGCTTGAAATAAAATAGAAAAAAATAATAAATATGATAAGAAGGAGACTCCGGGTGTTGCAGATCAAAACATGGAAGGCAACTCACCACTAAGTCCCTGTGTAGTGCGTCTACGCGCTCATATGACCACCTGAAGTGTTTGTCTTACTATCTGCACGGTTAGCGCAAAAGTGTAGTATGAGTACGTAAATCAACGCGTACCTAGTAAGTATCTAGTCTAACCTCGAAGAAGTAGTGACGAGGGGTCGACTTTGATACTTACTAGTGGTCAAATAAATAAGTGCATAAAATAGACAGGTATGGAACACAACAAGTAGCAACGAGACAATAAACATTAATAATAAATTTTCCAAACATCAATTTTTAAGAAGCCACTAAAAGCCATAACCTATCTTGAAGCCACAAGATTAACTGATACCAATACCAAATCAAAACACAAATGTTACGCACGAGTCTGCTGAGGCAAACGGCCCAATCCCATAAGAATAGTATTATATAATACCGTCGAGGCGAATGGCCCGATCCTATAAGAGTAGCTTACAATACTATCGAGGTGAAAGGCCCAATCCCATAATAGTAGTTTTATAATCATGTCGAGGCGAACGACCTGATCCATAAGAGTAGTGAAACTCTCTCACTCGCGAAAATACATGCGAGCCAAGAAGACACAGGACTACCACTCATCAATTATTTCACAAGAATCCCACATAAGATGCTCAGTCAGTTTATTTATTCTTGTCTCACTCTCAGTCACAAATTCTAATAAATAGAAAAGCAAGTTGAAGTCAAATAGTGCATTTAAGGCATATTGTGGATTTAATTCTACCTGGACATAAGCATGAATCTAGCTATGCGCGGACTCTCGTCACCTCATACGTACGTAGCGCCTACAACAAGTAGCACACAACAATTAAAGTGCCTATGGGAATAATTTCCTCTTATAGGATTAGGCAAGAGACTTACCTCGCTTCCAAGTTCAGTACTCAGCGCTTAAACCTCAGTAGTTGCCTCAAATCAATGCCGAGCAAGCCGAACTAGTCAAAGGTCGTACAAACCAATCAATATATACTCAAAAGTTCATAATTTATCTATTAGAGTAATTTTTCGATCCCGCTTGAAAAGTCAACTCCGGATCCACGTGCCCGTATTTCGGAAATTTTTGAAGACGAACGTTACCCATAACATTACGAACTCAATTATATAACTTGTTCGTAATTCCATAATCAATTTCATGGTCAAATTCCATTTTTACTAAACCCTAGGTTCTTCAACAAGAATCCCAAAATTTCATAATTTCTATGTTAAAATCTACTCATAATTCATGTATTTAACTCACAATAGGTAGAAATCACTTAGCCAAGTGAAATGTGGGGAAAATTAGCCTAAGACCCGAAACAAATAGGTGAAAAATGAGCTACATATGTCGCAAATACGACCTAAGGTTTGCAAATGCGAACCCCACACATGTGGCAAGTGCATTGCAAATACGATGACTGCTGAACACTAGGGGTTTCGCAAATGCGACCCGGACTTCGCATCATTTTATCGCAAATGCGGTCGCTTTCGCTCAGGTGCCTAATCGCAAATGCGATCCATAGTTCGCAAAAGCGAACCTTGCAGTCCCCCAGGCCACCTCGCAAATGCGAATAGAATCTCGCTTTTGCGAGACCTGCAATATCAGCCCAACACCAGCAACTATGAAACATGACCAAACCAATTCAAAACATGTCTGAAATTCACCCAAGCCTCTAGGGCTCCACGCCAAACATCAACACAAGTCTAAAAACGTCGTATGAACTCGCACACAAACCCAATATACCAAAATAACATCCGAAACCACGAATCAGACTCCAAAACACATAGAAATTTCAATGAAACTCAAAAATCGTTAAAATCACAACCAACCGTCCGATTCCTACTAAACCAACTTGGAATGACACCAAATTTGCGGACAATCTCCAAATGACGAAATGGACATATTTTCAAGTCCCCAACCAAAATCCGAACCTAATAGCCATTAAATCAAATCATGGTCAAACTTAGGATATTTCTAAACCTTCAAAATTACCAACTTTTGGCAAAAAGAACAAAGTCGACCTAGGGACCTCCAAATCCAAATTCAGGCATATGCTCAAGTCCAAAATCATCATACAGACCTATTGGAATCTTCAAATCCTGATTCTGAGGTCGTTTACTCAAAGTGTTTACTCAAGTGAAACTTGGCTACCTTAGGCCACTAATATGGAACTAAGTGTTCCGAATTCAACCTGAACCCTTCCAAAATCAAACCAACTGCCCTTGCAAGTCATAAAACAGGAAAGACACATTCGGAGGTGTTAAATAGGTAAATGAGGATCTATAAAGCAAAATGTCTGGTCGGGTTGTTATAATGATTCTTAACTAACTAAAGAAAAATAAGTAAATAGCTTGTTATCACATATTAAATTATATTTGATAATATAAGGATTATTTTTCACCTCACAATTTAGATAAAAGAAATGTAGTACAATAAGGTATGTTTTTGGAGAAGACAAAGCTCACGTATCAAAAGTTATTAATGTTTCTCAACTAGTACTGTCTTGTTAATCTTTATAAAATAAGGTAACTCAAACTTTAAGAATGGAGTACAAGAGTAGAGTAACCTTCACTCGTAGTCTCTTGAAATCTTTGTCATTCATATGAGTTAAGAATACCTTTGTCCTCGAGAAAGCTGCCTTTCCTTAAATTCTCTGATTTTCCACCTTTTGCCACTCGGCCACGTAGGTAAACCAAGCCATCTTTTACAAAAAGTCATCAAACAGAGAGAGAGAACTAATAAATGAAGATAGATCTACGATTTTAATATTTTAATACAGTCACTACTCCTTTGTGACAGTAGATACGAACTTAACATAACTATGTAATTTTATCAAAATTGTTCAATTATATATCTGTAGATCGAGTAGCGCAAAGTTGAAAAAACCTAAATTCGCAACAACAACAGCTACATATTAATCTCAAGCAAGTTAATGTCGGCTATGTCAATCACTGCCTACCCATATCGCTCTATTTAAGTCTGTTACTATCCAATATCAGTTACAAAGAATAATTTCTCTAGTGTTAGAAGTTCTATATATATTTTCTACCGGCCTAAAACGCATTAAAAGAGGGGAAAATAGAACAAGAGCGTTAATCCTTATACTAGTGATACAAAATTACGTTGACTATGAGAAGGAGAAAAAGAATTAACTGATGTAGAACGAGGCAACACATGAAGAAGAACACATTCTCTCCATGTTCAATGTCGGAGTCACTTACAATAAAGTCCAAACATTTCCCCAGTCAATTATTTGCGTATTAACAGCTGTTTTGCAGAACCCAAGATCTCACGACCTCCTCCTTTTTGTTAACTAATCCCCATGTGAACTTAGTATTTTACTAACTCCATTAATATTGTATATACTATATTACTAGTACTGTACTCTTTTCTTTTCCTTACCTTCTTCTTCTTCTTCCCCTAATACCCCACCTCACTGGCCCCATCATCTCCCTCTCATCGCTGTATCAATCATGATTCAACAATAGCACAGAAATTACTAGCCAAAGAAAGTGTAACAAGAGCAATAGATAATGAATTTGCTTACCATTTTCCTACTATTCTTGTTCTACTGTTACATTGGTTTTGCTAAGGTGGTGATGGAGGCAAAAGTTGAGTTGAGAGACGAAGTGTCTATTTTACTTTCTATTAAAGAAAGTCTTATTGATCCATTGGATCAACTCCACGATTGGACAGTGCCCAAGAATGCAGTTGCAGGGAATATTTCGGTTCCCTGCAGCTGGACTGGAGTTGAATGCAACTCCAAAGGTGCAGTTGAGAAGCTTGATCTGTCACACATGAATCTCACTGGCAAAGTGTCTGATGATATTCAAAAGCTGAAGAGTTTGACTTCTCTTAATCTATGCTGCAATGATTTCTCATCACCATTGCCAAGAACCTTATCCAATCTCACTGCATTGAAAAGCATTGATGTGAGCCAGAACTACTTTGTCTATGGATTTCCTTTGGGTCTTGGAATGTCAGCAGGGCTTATGTATTTGAATGCTTCGAGTAATAACTTCTCCGGTTATCTTCCTGAGGATATTGGCAATGCAACATTCCTGGAGACTTTGGATTTTCGAGGGAATTTTTTCGAAGGTTCAATTCCTAAATCTTATAAGAATTTAGGAAAGTTGAAGTTTTTAGGCCTCTCAGGGAACAATTTGACTGGCCACATTCCAGGAGAGCTCGGGCAGCTATCGTCGCTTGAGACTATAGTTCTAGGATACAATAGTTTTGAAGGTGGAATTCCAGCTGAGCTTGGAAATTTGACCAATCTCAAGTACCTTGATCTTGCTATTGGCAATCTTGGAGGTGAAATTCCTGCTGAGTTGGGCAAGTTGAAGCTGCTCAACACCATTTTCTTGTACAAGAATAATCTTGTAGGCAAGATTTCGCCAGAGATTGGCAGCATGACTTCACTGCAGCTGCTTGATCTCTCGGATAACATGCTTTCGGGAGAGATTCCAGCTGAGATTGCTGACCTTAAGAATTTGCAGCTTTTGAATTTGATGTCCAACAAATTATCAGGCTCAGTTCCTTCTGGAATTGGAGGTTTGCCTCAGCTGGAAATTCTTGAGCTGTGGAATAACAGCTTATCAGGTCCTTTGCCAAGTGATCTTGGCAAAAACTCGCCTTTGCAATGGGTAGACATTTCATCCAACTCATTCACTGGTCCTATTCCAGAAGGGTTATGCACCAAAGGTAACCTAACTAAGCTTATCTTATTCAACAATGCTTTCTCTGGTCCAATTCCATCTGGTTTATCAACCTGCACGTCCCTTGTTCGTGTAAGAGCGCAAAACAATCATCTTTCCGGGACAATCCCAGCAGGTTTTGGTAAACTTGGGAAACTCCAAAGGCTGGAACTGGCAAACAATAGTTTGACCGGCCAAATCCCAAGTGATCTTGCTTCTTCTACCTCTCTTTCTTTTATTGATTTCTCTAAAAATAACCTTCAGTCTTCTATTCCTTCATCCATTCTTGGACTTCCAAGTCTTCAGAATTTCATTGCCTCAGAAAACAACCTTGTAGGCGAAATCCCGGATCAATTCCAGGATTGCCCTTCTCTTTCTGTCCTGGATCTATCCACAAATCATTTCACTGGAGATCTTCCAGCTAGCATTGCTTCCTGTGAGAAGTTAGTAACTTTGAATCTTCGAAACAACCAATTAACTGGTCCAATTCCAAGAGCAATTTCTATGATGCCCACATTAGCTGTTCTAGATCTATCCAACAATTCTTTAACTGGTGGAATACCTGACAACTTTGGCAATTCCCCAGCATTAGAGACGCTGAATGTTTCTCATAACAAACTTGAGGGCCCTGTCCCGGCAAATGGCATGCTCAGGACAATCAATCCAGATGACCTGATTGGCAATGCCGGTCTCTGTGGCGGTGTGCTTCCTCCATGTTCTCACAATGCAGCATACACATTGAAGGAGAAGAGCTTGCACGCGAAGCACATCATTGCAGGATGGCTAACTGGTGTAGCAGCTCTTCTACTTCTTGTTACAGCAAGTTTTGGAGCTAGGTCTCTATACAAGAGATGGAATGAAAGTGGAAGCTGTTTCCAACAAAGGTTTGAGATGAGCAGTGGTGAATGGCCGTGGAGGTTGATGGCATTCCAGAGGCTAGGATTCAGTAGTAATGACATCTTGGCTTGCCTTAAAGAGTCGAATGTCATTGGAATGGGAGCAACAGGGGTTGTATACAAAGCTGAAATGCAACGTCAAAATACGGTTGTTGCAGTGAAGAAGCTATGGAAATCTGGAACTGATATTGAGATGGGGGGAAGTGAAGATCTTGTAGGTGAGGTGAACGTTCTTGGAAAATTGAGGCATCGGAATATTGTCAGGCTTCTGGGGTTCCTTCACAACAATCGCGATGCAATGATAATATATGAGTATATGCAGAATGGCAGCCTTGGAGAAGCTTTACATGGCAAACAAGCAGCAGGGAGATTGCTTGTCGATTGGGTCACTCGATACAACATAGCCCTTGGAGTGGCACAAGGCCTTGCTTATCTCCATCATGATTGCCATCCACCAGTTATTCACCGTGATGTAAAGTCAAATAACATACTTCTTGATGCAAATCTTGAGGCAAGAATTGCAGATTTTGGTTTAGCAAGAATGATGCTCAAGAAGAATGAAACAGTTTCTATGGTTGCTGGATCTTATGGATACATAGCCCCCGGTAAGTCCGTACTACAAAATTTTCAGCCTAGTTTGGTAAAATCTTAATGTATACTTATAGAGTGATCTTTGCTAATATTTGACAATCATTTATCTGGATGATGACTTTGCAGAGTACGGGTACACACTGAAAGTGGATGAAAAGATTGATATCTACAGCTATGGAGTAGTTCTCATGGAGCTCCTAACTGGAAAACGTCCTCTAGATCCTGAATTCGGGGAATCTGTTGACATTGTAGAATGGTTTCGGATGAAGATCCGAGACAATAAATCTTTAGAAGAAGCTCTAGACCCCAATGTAGGAACGATACAACATGTTCAAGAAGAAATGTTGTTAGTTTTAAGGATAGCAATTCTATGTATAGCCAAACTCCCCAAGGACAGACCGTCCATGAGGGATGTTTTGACAATGCTCGAAGAGGCAAAGCCTCGACGAAAGAGCAGTAGCAACAGTGGAAGTAGTCCTGCTACTATTGACAAAGATAAGCCAATATTCAGTAGTACATCACCTGTAAATGGCCTTCTGTAAGAAGAGAAGTCATGTCCCTTTTTCCTACTTGAGTCCATTTTATTTGTAATTTTCATGTAGTATTTGACCTGTATTTAGAAGTTCATATATCGATTCTTGTATGTGTAGAATTTAAGGCAGTACAGGCAGCACTTTTCCAGCTGCAAGTGATGTTTTTGATCATGTAAGAAAAAGTTATTGATCAAATAACAGAGTTTTAAGTTTAACATAGAGATATTCTCTAATCAAAATCTGGAGCTTTATTGCTTACCCGAAGAACCAACTCAAATCAAGGAATCGTTTAATAATTAGTAATGGCTGAGGAAAACATGCATTCTTGAAGAGAACATTATCAAGATTTCCTGCTCAAAATAATTCAGATTATGAGATTGTTCTTGTAAGATTTTTGGAAATCATTGAGATTGACATCTTTTCCACCAACCTCTGGATCTTTGATGTAAGCCTAACTTCTCTACGCATGGTAGTGTCAAGGACAAAACTATCTTTAAGGGCTCGTTTGGCGATAATTAATACCGGGATTAAATTTGAGATGAATTTATCCCATGTTTGATTAGGATAAAATCGAGGTATAATTAATACCGGGATTGGTTATCCGGGGATTGTAGTGTTATATTTATTTTCATAAAAGGGTGGGATAACAATCACGGGATAACTAATCCGGAATAATTAATCGTGGGATAACTTGTTTCCCAACCAAACGACCCCTAAGGAGGAGAAGATCAACTCAATCAAACTATAAGTATCTAATTCCAGATTATCCAAATATACCTCCTCACAAGGGGTTCTCTATTTTTCCCTTTTCTCTGTTTATTTTTCGATGGAAACATGTAGGTTATTCACTTGTTGTTCAACCTCCCTAACACTTCGTAGTATACAAAAAGCTTCTTCAAAGTTTATAATCGTTTTCTCATCCAACTTACCAACTGGTTCAGAAAGAATGCCCCTTATGCTCATTTTCTCTTCAACCAAAACGCATCCCAAATCAAAGCACCTTTTGCAACTCGAGTCTGCATTTTGTTCTTTATTGTAGGTTTTCTTTTTCCCCTTCTCTTGTTTCTTATTTTCTCCCTCTTGTGTCTTAACTTTGTACGTTCCTCTAGGCCAAATGATAATATGCAATATAAGAACCCCAGGACGGTTACCATCAGCATTGCAAAACGTACAATTCCAACACACGCCTCCGTGGCTAAGCTATGCTTTCTTCCCAACACCAAAGACAATCAAATAATTTAAGTTTTATAGACACCACATTCTGCTCCAACCAATAGCTGCAGATGTACTTTGGGAAATAAGGAGCAGACAAAAAATTGAAATACAAACATGAAGCAATGAAATCTTTTATCAAAACCAACAAAAAAGGTTCCCAGTATGAACCTTGAAAACTTTCCTTTCAACAACATTAGTGTTCATCTGTTTCAGGATAATCATAATACATTATAAGTGGACACATTCATACTCACAAGGGCGGAATGCAACTATCTCTGAAGATTGCGGTGTATGACATATACCAGTATCTTCATAATCTACCAAAAGGTCTCTCCTCCCAGAGAGTGGGGTAAACACTGTAACCCGTGAGGTAAAAAGCAGGAAAAAGTGACAAAAAAATAAAGCCAATAAATAAGGTCACATATGACCAGTTTGTTACTGAGAAATTATTTTGTAATCCACTATAATTTCCTTCTGTACTTCATCCTTCCAATAAGGGGCTTCTTTATCTTTGAAAGTAGATTCTTTATCTGACCTATATAGGCTTAGTCCTCTGTCTTCCATTTCTTTCCATGAAACTTGGAGCTGAAATTCAACAAAAAATTTAGTCAGCATGTCAGTTTTAATCTGTACGGGGAGCATGTGCATCATATATGTGACTCGCGCTTACATGTACCAAGTCCATTGGCGTCAGATGTCCTCATGATTCGTAGTCTCTTGACGGAGCTAATAAACATCCTGAAACAAACAAGGAAACAAATAAGGCGAATATGATAAACACGGGTACATTTAATCAGTTCCATACAGCAGAATGTTGTGTGTTCCACAAAATCAGCCAGAAAGCACAGAGGGAACTGCATTATAACAATTACTGATTTCTATGAAGCCAAAGCTAAACCAGATTGAGCAATCCCCAACCCTTATAATTCGAACATAATAAGTATTTAAACTAGCAAAACAAAGTACAAAACTGCATACATATAATGTAAGAACCAAATTGCCAATTCATGTTGATGAATATAATCACCCTATTATTTAATAAGCAACTTCTCCTATTCATTTTTCACTTTAAGATAACAAAGTTCAGACATAAAGTACTATATATCTGTTGATTTTTTGCAACACATTTTATAAATAATAATTAGGTGTATTTCAATTGTTAATGTGCAGGAGGAGCAAAGTGACAGATGCAGGACATACTCCCATGGAACATCTCCAACTAGCATCCAGTCTCCTTCTTTGTCTTCATAAGTTAGCACAAATTCAGATGATCCATCTAATAATCTTGAAGATGACGTTGCTGACATGACACCTAGCTCTTGTGCATTTGACGCTGACAGCACACAAGATTGTTAATGTCGGAAACCATGGAAAATGAACCTAAAATACTAGTTATAAGAACTCCAAAGAATTGTTAAAAAACCAGAATTTAGCATGAAATATCTATCAGTTCCTCCAAGATATCAGGCTTACAACATATGGGACATTAAATATTTCCAACAAAAAACCATAATTCATTACAACCATGAACATTTTGCCCAGTAGAACTCGGTGCATAATTCGTTCAACTTCTGAAGCAACTAAAAACTCATTATACTTTATGGTATATTTGTGGTAACAATCTTTTGTACCATTTTCGGATTAATGAACTAGGGAGAAGAACTACTTACATCTTGCACAAACCGCTGTGTTGGGTTTTAAGAACATCCTATCTAAAGTCCGTTCCAAGTTCTCATAGCTACTATGAGCATTCAGATCTACCTTCCTTCCAATTGCAACTCCATCCATATTAACCTTCACAAACATGGAAGTCTTGATGAGCCCTTTCTCCTTGGCAAAACTGTTGTTCTTGCTGCTCCCCGCATTGGTGATAATATTTTTGCTTTTGCATTTCTCAATTGTCCCGCAAAATTCTTCTGTCGGTGGTGATTTTGTCTGGTTAACTAGGGTATTCATCCGATAAGTTCTTACAGGGGGCCATCCAACAACCTGACTGTAATGTCGGATTCAAGCAAAAGGTAAGTAAAAGTAAAATATTTAAAAAAACAGAAAAAAAAACTATAAATCTTGTATGTTAAACAGCTTATTAAAGTTTGCTCACTAAATAAAATGCACAACCCACATTAGCGAGGATGAAAAAGGAAAGGCATATTTTCCTGTGACATAGGAAAAGTTTCAAAAACAAAGTTATGTATGCAACAACAGTGATGGCATATTTTAGTCATGACACATTTTCTTCAGGGGTGCCAAGTAGCAGAACAGTATTCTACAATAGAATAAGATCTGTTGAAGCCATATCTACACCAGACATTTTTACTTACGGCACATCAGACATAATATCTCAAAGTGACATAATGATATGGAACATTACCAAATTGAATACCAAACATAAACCATAAAACAAACAATACATAATATGTGCTCATATTTAATATACAATAAACTGCCTGAAAAAGCACAAATTTTTATATCTCCAACCCCAGACATTCTGCAAATGAGCATTTCAAGGAATAACTCAACTACAAAAAGGCACGAAATAATGTAACCACACTTTTTTAATCAACTGCAAGGATCAAAAATATCTATTTGTTCCGTGAAACCAAAACTTATTGAATCTGACCCTAAGGAATGTTATAAAAAGATGCAACTTTACAGGACAACAATATCAAAATCTTCCTTAAGGAAGTTTCATACATAAATGCAGTCTCAACCTCCAATCTTGGAAGATGAAGACGAGCTCAATATCCAAAAAAGCACCTTCTCTTTTTCTACAGGAAATCGAATTACCTATGCTAGTTCCAAAAGCACTTGGATGGGTAGTTGAATAGAGGATAAATAATTTTTCTTCTTTATATTGAGTGTAGCTCATTCTGCCAAAGAACCTATTCCTACTTGCTTGACTAAGATTGTAACCATTCATGATACTTCACACACAGGCACAGGCGGATCCATATTTCAATATAAGGATTCAACCTTTAGGTTCTTACAACTGAACCCATTACACTAGTGAAATTATGGGTTCACAATCTAATATTTGTTAAAATTTGGGTGATTTTTCACGTATGCATATCTGTACTCCGTGCCAAATCCACTGGGTTCCTATTTGTGCTTTAGATCCGCCACTGCTAATAGGGACGTAGAAATCACAAGCCACGTGTCATGAGTCCCATAATTTCTGTCAGATTAAACCTTCAACTTTTTGTCACTTCAGAAGGATCCTTCCTTTAGATGAATGAATAGAAATATTCAATTAAAGTCGAAGATCCTATAGTTTAGTACAACAATCCACCACGAGGAAAAAGATAATGCAGGGAGATATAGAAAGGACATACTACAAGATAATGCTTTTTAAAGGAAATAAATAAAAGAAAAAGCATTTCATCATAGGTATCAGATTCCTACAGAACCAAAGATACAACAACCAAACATCCTGAACAGCTTGTTCTAATCAAACAATAAAGAAGAGAAAATTGACACATAGTTGCATCAAAAAAATCACATTGCAGCTAAGAAAAAAGTGCTTATCCATAACCTTTGCAAAGCATGAAACTAACACCTGAACAGATAAAGATAAATTTATGAAATTGATAGCAGAAATAATAAGATAGCAGTGAAGAAATGGTCATACCTGACAGTAGAACGGGGAGGTGAAATAGAATCAGCAGCTCTCTTGGTGCCACAGGAAGCATTAGTATTATTAAGTTTAGTAGCTGAAGAAGAGGAAGATGAAGAAAATGAATTGGAACCCAAAGAAGGGAAATCTTTAGCCGTCAAGAATTTAGCCCTTGAAGCTCCAGTTTTATTAGACTTAGAAACAGCAGCACCAAGACTTAGTCCAAGACCCAATTCAAGCTCAGACTCATCAGGGTATGATGATGAAGAAGCCTCAGATGATAACAACACCATATTCTCTTCCTTTGACACTGTTGAAATTGACCCGTCACTTCCTCCTCCACCATCACCAGCTAAATCCATTAGACCTAGAGTAGCTTCCATCAAATTTCTTCAAAATCAGAGAGGGGTTTCTTGATTTTTTTCAGCTGGGTAAGAAGAAAGAAGAACAAATGGGAAGAAAGGAAATGATAATGAAAAGTAGGTGGGGGTGGGGGGGAGTGTATGAGAAGGTAGAAAAGGGAGGGAGATGTGGGGTACCACCTGTCTGCTTTGTGCGCTTCAGAGGAGGACGAATATGATGATGATTTTTCTCCTAACGGTCCCCAGCAGCAATGTCTTATGTCTGCAACTACTGCTACTGCTATTTTTGTAGCAAGCAATAACTAACAGGCCAGATATCTTGTTTTTCCATGAATTGCATATTGGATTGGACTAATTTTAATAATATAGTTAACTCCTAGCATTTTTTTCTACGTTCGTTGTTCAATATTTATGTTGGTTTTTGACTAATTCGAATAAAATTCTTTTCATTTTCGATATTTAAATTCAAGACTTGCAATTAAGAGCGAAGGAATGGTATTTACCCAATCACAAACCTTCACATTTTAACACTATTATTAGCATTGCTCCTACCAACAAACTTCATTTTAATGTGAGTAAACTACAATTATTTTAATGTCTTAACCAAATAATAATAGTACTAGTTTACCCTTAAAATGGATAACAATTAAATTTGTACGCGATTTTAATGATATGTGGATTGATTCAACATAAGTAATCAAGAATGTTAGATAAACGAATTAAAGATGAGATAAATAACCAAACCAGTGTGACTTTGAGTCCAGCTCAGATTTTAGCTTATCAATAATTTCGCCATCGACCGGACCCTCGATTCGAAGCCAAATGCTTATAAAAAACTGTGATTAAAATAAGAACTTTTGAATAGCTAGAGAGCAGAAAAATAAATTTGTATTGCTTTGCTATGCGTGTTACATTGTCTTTATTAAATAAAAACTTACCCCTTTTATTTAGTAGGAGAGTTTCACCCCTAGTACAATTCTAAAAAAGGTAAAAAATCTTCTTTTTCGTTAATCACTGCTCCGCTGCTAATACGGGCTGAGATCTGCGTCGTGATATCCGAAAGGGTTCGGATATCGCAGCCCTCTATTGGTCATGCATAACCGTTATCATGCATTCCGAGGTCTCGAAGCTCATTTCGAGATCATAGAAGTAATGTCTTATCAAGTCCGATGGCGACCACTCCGTTCGGACCTTAGTACGAGGCGTTCCGGCTTCGATTTCGACCCCATATAATCATGCATTTGCTTCGTTTGATCCACCGGAAATTCGTGGTATTTATTACCCTCGATTTTACCTGTATACAGATAGTCCCCTCGTCTCCCAGAGAGTAAGTTTGCCGAAACGATAGGAAACGATCGATGTAACCTGGTTGCTTCCTTCGTAAGTTACAACCGAAACGATGAAGGAGCTGAAACGTCCAATCAGTCGCGTCATTTTGAATTCAGACACGTGTCACTCATCGGTTGGTCGCCTCCGAATATGAAACGTCACGTAATGATTACTTTTTCTCCTATAAAAGCTTCGGCCTTTTGCACCTTTTTCACTTTCCGATCTTAGCTCTTATCTTCGAATTCACTAGCAGCTTCCAACTCTTCTAAATCTTCATCTTTTTACATTCAACCTTCAAATCTTCATATTTGTTCTTAAGTTTCTGCCCAGACCTTTATCCTACCTTCAAACCTTCATACATTTTATTGGATTTTCAACCCAGAACCTCATATTTTCACTCTTAAACTTTAAATCATCATAAAATCTTTCCAGATCTCCATATATTTTCCAGATTTACGATGGCTACGACTTCCAAATCAGTTCCTCAGTGTAACGATCCGGCCAGTCGTTTTGAGAGTTGTAGCCTCGTTCCCCCATTTACTGCTCAATTTATGCTTTACAGTTGTTATATGACTTGCCAGGGTAGTTGATTCGGGTCCGAAGAGGTTTCGGAATAAGTTAAGACACTTAGTCTCAAGGTTGAAAGCTTAAGTTGAAATGGTTGACCAGATGTTGACTTATGTGTGAACGACTCCGAAATAGAGTTTTGACGGTTCCGAGCTCCGTCGGGTGATTTTGGACTTAGGAGTATGTTCGGATTGTGATTTAGATGTCCGTAGTTGAATTAGGCTTAAAATGGAGAAAGTTGGAAATTTAGAAGTTTGAGCCGGAGTGGACTTTATGGTTATCGGGCTCGAATTAGAGTTCCGAGAATTGGAGTAAGTCTGTGGTGTGATTTATGACTTGTGTGCAAAATTTGAGGTCAATTGGACGTGATTTGATAGGTTTCGGCATCGAATGTAGAAGTTAGAAGTTCTAAAGTTCATTAGGCTTGAATCGATGCGCGATTCGTGGTTTTAGCATTGTTTGATATGATTTGAAGGCCCGAATATGTTCGTATGATGTTTTGGGACTTGATGGTATGTTTGTTGAGATCCGAAGGGGAGGGGCCCTCAGGTGAGTTTCGGATGGTTAATGGATCAATTTTTTGACTTGGGGATGTGCTGAAGTTTTCTTGTGTCTGTATCTGGTTTCCTTGTACGCGATCGCGTGAGAGGGTCCCCGATTGCGTAGGCCAATTGGGGTAGTTGGGGAATTTGTTTTATGCGATGGCCAGTAGTTGCACGCGATCGCGAAAGTTGGAGAGTCCAGGCATCACGAACGCGTGGTAAGTGCCGTGTTCACACAGGAGAAGTGAAGCAGCAGTGGAGTTCACGCATTGTTCTTTACGGTCACGTGAGGAAGGATGCGATCGCGTAGGTCTGAGGAGGCAGTGGTCTGCGATCACAGGTTTGGAGACGCGTTCGCGTAGGCTTGTATTTTTGGGGTAGCTGAGATCGCGTGGCAATATCCGCGATCGCGAAGAAGGGACATCTAGGAAGACTTAAATATTTTAAAAACGAGGGTTTGAGTTCATAACACAAATTTGATTTTAGGAGCTCGGTGGGAGGCGATTCTTGGAGAGACTTTCAAGTGGGTGATTGGGGTAAGTTATTCTAACTTAGTTTTGGTTAAACTCCATATTTATGTCTTTGATTTCATCATTTAATTAGTGACGTGGGGTGAAAAATTGAGGGAAAATGGAGGAAAGTTCTTAGGCCAATTTTTGAGGATTTGATCGAGGTTTCGGTATCGGAGTGGAGTAATTTTAGTATGGTTGGACTCGTGGTTGGATGGGTGTTCGAATTTTGTGACTTTTACCCGATTCTGAGACGTGAGCCTAGGAACCGACTTTTGAGTTGACTTTTGATGAAGAGCTTACTATTTTCTTATGAAATTGATTTCCTTAGCTCGTGTTGATTGTATCGAATTGTTTGTGGCTAGATTCGAGGCATTCGGAGACTGTTTCGCGAGGCAAGGGTGTGTTGGAGTAGAGATTTTCACGGTTTGAGGTAAGTAACACTTTTAAACTTAGTGCTGAGGTATGATACCCTGAATTAAGTGTTATGTTATTGATGTTGAGGTGAGATGCATGCTAGGTGTGGGCGTGTGGGCGTGCATCGTGTAAATTGTGATTGAGTTGATTCCATGGAAGGTGTGGCAATTATATCTGAACATTTTTACCTTATTCTATATGTTAGAGCACTTGATGTAATTCGTGTTAGAAATCATGTTTAGGCGATATGTTGGTACTATTTGGACCCACAGTGGTCGTTCTTAGCTGCTGAGTTATTTGCTTAGTTGCAGTTATGTGCTCGGACGCATTCATCATTACACATCATATCTCAGTCTCTGTTATTGTGTATTGTCATATCTCGCATCATTGATTAGGGCTTCTTAGTATGAGCGTTCTGAGCCCGAGGGACTGGAGAGATTGATGACTGAGTGAGGCTGCAGGGCTGATTGTGAATGATATTTATGGGATAGGCCTGCACGCCGCAGCATGTTTTATTTATGCCTGGATCTGGCTTATTATAGCGCTTGGGCTGAAGGAGCCCCTCGAGAGTCTACACACCCACAGGGACCCCAGTTGATTTATATTGAGGGATGGATCTTCCTTGGGCTGTATTGGCCATATAAAGTACTTAGTGATTGAGTATTCTGAGAATGTGAATTCACGAGACTTCCATTGTATATATATATATATATATATATATATATATATATATATATATATATATATATATATATATATATATATATATATGCATCGCATATAGCATGTACATTGGCATGTAGATATAGAGATATCACATTCCTCGTATCATTCTGAGTGATCTATTTTACTTGTATTGAGTTTATCAATTGAAATTGAAAGCGTGCCTACATTTCTGCACCATTAATTCTATATTGAACTGTACCTACTGAGCTCGTCACTATTTTCTGTCCAATACTTAGTCTTGTTACTTACTGAGTTGGTTGTACTCACACTACACCCTGCACCTCGTGTGCAGATTCAAGCATTTCCGGGCATGACAGTCGTTGATCGTAGAGTCTACTTGTTCGGAGATCATCGAGGTAGCTGCTTGGCATCCGCAGACCTTGATCCTCTTTTCCCTATCTTTCAGTTTTATGTAATTAGTCTTACTTTCCAGACAGTGTACCAGACTATGTTGTTATATATATAGAATGCTCATGTACTCCGTGACACCCAGATCTTTTGGGAGGATTTTGTATAGAGTTTCGAGGTTCATATTCGGTATTTTGTGAAATTCATAATTATTTAAACTTTCTTCCGCATATTTGAGTTTTAAAAATATTGATATGTGTGAGATGTCGGCTTGCCTAGTACTATGATAGGCGCCATCACGACGTGTCAGGTTTTGGGTCGTGACAAGTTGGTATCAGAGCCTAAGTTTTAAATATAAACTTAATTCATATCAGGATCTTGAAAATGATAATCTTACATAAAATTGTTACAGAAAACATACCTGAATCGTAAGCCATTATCACGAAGCAGAAGCATTAATTGGAATTGGTTTCTCGCCCCTTGCCCTAGCTTTCGTTACAGCCGATCTTAGTGATGGAGGAGAGAATAGAAAATACGGTAACCCTGATGGGTGTAGAGAGGACCAATTTTTAGAGGTTCTTACTTAATCTGGTACGTCCATCAAGTAATCGATCGGACAGATAAGATTTGCTCATTGATTAAATATTAATTACGGGCCATAAACCTATTGGGCCACCAATATACGTAAAAAAATCTTACATTCTCCCACTTGGCCCAATAATCACATGATATTAATATTTAATATTATAAACATTAGTTGCGCATAAATAAATCTCTTTATGTCCATCATACATGCTATAATATGACAAACTACTATATGTGAGTTATGGCGGTCATACATATTTTGTCTACATACTCCCTTCCATATACTACAACATTAGTAACTCATTATATCAGGTCCATAAGCTATAAATTTTTGATCCACAATAATGTCTCATTGAGATTTATCCTGTAATATCTCAAAACAATAATGTGCACCCCATTATGGAAAACAGGAAATCATTAATGTATATCAGAAATACATAAATGAGCTTTGAGTGTCAAAACATCATAAATACATTAGTCATCAATACAACCAAGACCCATTCTATGTACATGTTCTTTAAATATCTTTGGATGTAAACCTTTCGTTAACGGATCCGCAATCATGAGATCAGTTCAAATATGCTCAAGTGACACTCTTTGTTTCTGAACTTCCTCCTTGACGGTAAAGTACTTTAATTTCATATGTTTGGCACCTTTGGACTACTTATCATTCTTGGAGAAGAATACTGCTGCAGAATTATCACAG
Organism: Nicotiana obtusifolia; assembly: GCA_002018475.1. NCBI lineage: Eukaryota > Viridiplantae > Streptophyta > Magnoliopsida > Solanales > Solanaceae > Nicotiana > Nicotiana obtusifolia. The sequence continues at coordinate 51,882 of MCJB01039486.1, read as the reverse complement.
TAAATTTCCAGCAGCTCGATAATGGTGTCGACAACCTCAAGTCCTGAAATAAAATTCCGCACCATAATGCATGAATTGTGGCTTCAAAACATACCACAAATTCTGCTTCCATCGTGGATGTAGCAATGATAGACTGTTTGTCACTCTTCCACAATATTGCTCCTTCAGCTAATTGGAACAAATAACCAAACGTAGACTTCCTAGTGTCAATACATCTAGCGAAATCTGAATCCGAGTATCTAACAACTTCCAAATGCTTGGATCTCCTAAATATGAGCATGTAATCTTTCGTTCCTTTCAAGTACCTCAAGACTTTCTTTGCAGCTTTCCAGTGATCAATTCCTCGATTACTCTGATATTTTCCTAGCATTCCGACTGCAAAACTAATATCCGGTCTTGTGCAAGCTGAGCATACATCAGACTACCAACAATAGAAGAGTAAGGAATTGATTCCATTTCTTTTCGTTCTACATCATTATTAGGGCATTGCATGAGACTAAATTTTTTCCCTTTTTGAATTGGAACAATTCCTACTGAACAATTATTCATGTTAGATCTCTCTAGAACTCTTTCGATATAGCTTTTCTGAGACAATCCCAATAATTCTTGTGATCTATCACGGAATATTTCTATTCCTATCACATAGGATTCCTCACCCATATCTTTCATTTCAAAATTCTTAGAGAGAAAATCTTTAGTCTCACGCAATATGCCTAAATCATTAGCAGCAAGTAGAATATCATCAACATAAGGACTAAAAATATAAACTTGCTCCCACTGATCCTTTGGTATATACACCGATCAACGGTATTTTCCTCAAATCCAAAAGATGTTATAGTATCATTAAACTTTATATACCTTTGTCGTGAGGCTTGTTTAAGTCCATATATTGACTTCTTCAGTTTTGCACACCATTTGACCTTTTCTTTTAGTTTTGAAACCCTCTGGTTGGTCCATATAAACTTCCTCCTCGAGATCTCCATTAAGAAAGGCAGTTTTCACATCCATTTGGTATAACTCTAAATCATAATGAGCCACCAAAGCCATAATAATTCTCAACGAGTCTTTCTTTGAGACCGGTGAAAAGTTCTCTTTATAATCAATGCATCCTTTCTGAGTATAAACCTTGGTAACAAGTCTAGCTTTAAATCGTTCAATATTGCCATTTAAATCGCGCTTGGTCTTAAAGACCCATCTACACCCGATTCTTTTAGAACTTTCTGGCAATTCAACGAGATCCCAGACTTTATTATATTCCGTGGATTTTAACTCTTTTTTCATGGAATCAATCCATTTGTCAGACTCATTACTTTTTATGGCTTGTGAAAATGAAACTGGATCCTCATTAAGACCAATAACAAAATCTGACTCTTGTAAATAAACCACGTAATCATTCGAAATAGTCGATTTTCTAACTCTTTGAGATTTTCTTAATGGCATTTCTTGTGGTTCATTTGTGTCAGATATTTGTGAGTTAGTTTCTTCATGAAGTGTTTCATCCAAATATTGCTCGGTGTTGTCAAAGTGTTCTTCAACAACTGGAACAATATTTTCTATTTGTGTAGAAGTAGGCACATTCATAGGTAATGGAACATTGACCCTCACCTCTTTTATTTCCACACTTTATTTTACAACACTCCCACTAACTTCACCATTCTCAATGAATCTTGCATTACCAACTTCAATAATTCTCGAACTATGGTTTGGCCAGTAAAACACATACCCTTTAGATTTCTCTGGGTAACCAATAAAGTAATTATTTACTGTTCGAGAATCTAATTTCTTTTCTTGTGGATTATAAACTCTAGCTTCTGCTGGCAACCCCAAACATGCAGGTGACTTAAACTAGGTCTCGTTCCTATCCATAGTTCAAAATGAGTCTTTGGAACTGCGTTACTAGGAACCCTGTTTAATAAATACACATCGATTTTAAGAGCATACATCTACAATGATTTGGGTAATGAGGAATTACTCATCATGCTCCTAACCATATCCATAAGTGTTCGATTACGCCTTTCTGCAATAACATTTTGTTGAGGTGTTCCTGGCATAGTATACCGTGCACATATGCCATGTTCCTTGAGGAATTTTGCAAATGGACCTGGACATTGTCTTGCTTCATCATATTTTCCATAATATTCACCACCTGTATCTGACCTAATAATTTTTACTTTTTTATCTAATTGTCTTTCAACCTCATTAACAAACTCTTTCAGAGCATTTGTTGCTTGAGATTTTTCTTTCAGCAAATAGATGTATCCATAACGTGAAAAGTCATTGATAAAAGTGATAAAATATTTTTTTCCACCAAAAGATGGAACATCAAAGGGTCCACAAATATATAATTTCAAGAAGTTGGGTGCTTCTTGTGGCACCTTTCTTACTATACCTGGTTTGCTTTCCCTTAATGCAATCCAAACATATATTAAGATCAGTAAAATTTAGATTCGGAAGAATCTCATTCTTTACTAATCTTTCTAACCTTTCTTTGGATATATGACCCAAACGTCTATGCCACGAGTAAGCAGAACTTTCATCTAGTGAACTACGTTTAATTCCAACATTATGTTGAATGATAAGAAGGGATTCAGAAAAACCATTATCGAATTTCAATTTATATAAACCATCACTAAAAATACCAGAACCATAAAAAACAACATTCTTATATAAATCAAAACATCCATTTCCAAACTTTAAATCAAATCCAGAAACATCAAGTCTTGAAAGAGAAATCAAATTTCTAGAAACTGAAGTTACATAAAGAGTCTATAATAGATCAAGGTAACGTCCAGTCTCCATGATCAAACGATGTCCCTATGCCTTCAATTGGAGCCTTCATACAATTTTCCATGAACAAGAAATCCTTATTTGGATTTGTAGTTTGGATCGTAAGGAATCCCTGCAACGTAGTAGATACATGAGCAGTTGCACCAGAATCAAGCCACCAAGTGTTATTAGGAACTTCTACTAAATTTGATTCAAAACATACGAAAGCATTAATTGTACCTCTCTTTTCGAACCAAGCTTTACGTTTCAGGCAATCTTTCTGATAGTGTCCTTCCTTGTTACAAAAACGACACGTATTTGCCTTATGTTCCTTGTTAGCATCCTGTGGAGCTTTAGCATGTGCTTTCTTCTTCTTGAACTTGTTAGCCTTCACCTGTTAGCCTTCACTTTAAGTCATTTACCAGCTCCTTGACCCATGAGGTTAATTGAATGACTCCCTTGTTTCTTAAGTCTTTACTCCTCCTGAGTAAGCATACTGGACAATTCACTAACATTCCACTTATCCTTAATAGTGTTAATAGTTAATTTGAAAAGGTCCATACTCAGGAGGCAACAAGTTCAGAATAAACTGAACCAAGAAGGAGTCATCAACTTTCATCCCCAAGTTCTGAAGTCTTGCTGCAATATTAGTCATCTCGATGATATGATTTTGCATACTACGCGACCCATCAAACTTCATGGTCATGAGTTCAGCTATTAGTGTACCAGTAAGAGAGTTATCTGCAGAACGAAAACGTTCTTCCACAAACTTCAGCTATTCTTTGGCACTTTCTGTTTGTGGAATATTACTTTTAATGTTGTTAGCAATACTCATTCGCATAAACATAAGGCTCAGCCTGTTTGAGCGTTCTCATGCTTTATAGAAAGACTTCTCATCTGCACTACTGGTATCAGTAATGGCAACGGGCTTATCATTCAGCAGAGCCAAGTCAAGATCCATTACACCTAAGTGGAACTGTACTTGTTCATGCCATTCAGAGAAGTTCAATCCGTTGAACACAATAACAGACGAATCATGCGACGAAAGAGGAATAGTTGCAAAATAGATAATACATGCTCACAAATCAATATGGATTCAGTAAAACAATTAAAGCAGATCGCATTTATCCTTTGGGTAAATACTACGACAGACTATCATAATTTAAATGTCATTTAGTCTTTAATTGGTGATTAAATATTTTTAATCAAACATATATGATATCTTTGGACAGACAATACATATTTGACTAAAAAATATTAATTTACCTCATCATATTCACTATTTATAGAATAAGTGATCCAGCTTTGGGTGAATCCTTAAGTTCTCTCACTAGTGAAAATTAATTTATCCATTTATTTTGAATTATAGGCATTTCATTAATTTTATGGATAAATTATACTTTTATGTATGCATGTTTTTCATAAATATATTGGCCTGGCCACTTTGGTGACTAACAAACTATATAAACATAAGTGCACACATAAATAATTATCAAAAGATTATATGCATGTGAAGACTTAAAACACTCTAGTTTGATTACTTTGATGACAAACAAATTATATGTTAACTTTAAGCATATACATTACTCAGTGCACAACATAATATAAGAACCATATCAGAATCAATGTATTATGTGTGATTTACGTGCAACTATTGAAATTTATATGTATCAGGAAGTAATTTCATTGGTCCAGAATGGTTCCAAAACATAATAATGGAAGAGACAGCATAATTAACTTTCAGTGTTTAATATCAAACTAATACATATTCAGGGCCCAAGAAAGCAACGATAATCACAATTCAACTCAAAATGATCAAAACAGTATTGCAAGCACTAGAAACCCATCCAATTTGTCATGCTAAAACCGTAACTACCCAGAACTTAAGAAAACTTTCAGATTTCTGAGTTGAAATATAAACGTTAAAATTGAGCACACATTAAATCAAAAGAAAACAGTGAATATTTAATATTAACTAATCATATCGTTAAGCCCAAGGGGGCAGACAATTTTCATACCAACATTACTATTCCTTCTTTTTACAGTAAACGGCTAACCAATATTTCATTCGTTTTCATTGGTGAAGATTATAAGTTCAATCAATCCAGGCTCTGATATCACATGTAAACATAAACTTAATTCATATCAAGATCTTGAACATGATAATCTTACATAAAATTATTACAGAAAATATACCTGAATTGTAAGCCATTATCACGAAGCGGAAGCGTTAATTGGAATTGATTCCTTGCCCCTGACCCTAGCTTTCGTTACTGCCGCTTTTAGTGATAGAAGAGAGAATAGAAAATATGGTAACCCTAATGGATGGGGAAATGACCAATTTATAGAGGTTCTCACTTAATCCGGTACGTCCATCAAGTAACCGATTGGACGGATGAGATTTGCTCATTAATTAAATATTAATTACGGGCCTTAAACCTATTGGGCCACCAATATACGTTGGAAAATCTTACATTGGTTACATAGGTTTCACGAGTTATGAGCAGGTTTAACAGAGTCTTGTGGATCGGTACGGACGTCTGTACTTATCTTCGAGCGGCTGCCGAACCCTTTGGAAATTTCACATTCTTGTATTCTTGTTATGCTGATTTTTTGATTTCGGTAACTAAACTTCTATTATTCTATTCTCTCACAGATGATGAGGATACGTGCTACCAGTCAGGACGGACAGCCACCAGTACCACCAGCTAAGGCCACGAGAGGTCGAGGTCGTGGTAGGGGCCGCGATAGGGGCAGAGGTGCAGCTCGTATAGCAGCTAGAGAAGTAACTGCAGATCCACCAGTTGCTCCAGCTCAGGAGCAGAAACTAGATATAGTTGAGCCAGTGGGGCCAGCTTAGACACCAGCTGTGCCCATTGTGATTCCAGGCCATCAGGAGGCTTTGGCTCTGATTTTGACTGTGTGCACCAGCCTTGCTCAGGCGGTTTCTGTTCCGGCCGCGGCAGGCATTTCTCAGGCTGGGGGAGGTACTCAGACTCCTGCCGCCTGTACATCAAAGCAGGTGGTGCAGGGACTTCAGACACCGGGGTTACTACCAGCCCAGCCGGTTGCAGCTGCTCAGGCCCAGGTAGGTATTCTGAAGACCAGTGGGGTCTCATTCACTACTTTTCATTTACTGGGGCTTCCTTCAGATGGTGGGAGGCTTATGAGAGGCGCAGTCCAGTCGGTGCAGCACCACTTACATGGCGTGAGTTCTCCGTTCTCTTCTTGGAGAAGTTTGTGCCACAGTCTCTACATCAGGATGGCATGTCTGTGACCCAATACGAGATGAGGTTTTCCAAGTTAGCTCATCACGCAGTTTGGTTGGTCCCCACTGAGAGGGATAGGATTAGGAGGTTCATTGATTGCCTCACCTATCAGTTGTGGTTGCTTATGACTCAGGAGAGGGTATCCAGTGCTACTTTTGATGAGGTGGTTGATATTGCTCGGCAGATAGAGATGGTCCATAGTCAGGAGCATGAGGAGAGGGAGGCCAAGAGGTCTCGAGGTTCGGGTGGCTCCACTGGTGTTCATTTTGGGGGACAGTCTAACCTTAGCAGGGGTCGTCCTTATAGGCCCGCTTAGATGGCGCGTCCAGTTCACCGTGGTGCATCATCTAGCCATGGTTCATACAGTGCCCGTCCGGGCCAGTCATCTCTTAGTGCTCTTCCAGCTCAGAGTTCATCCTGTGCACTATCGATGCAGGGTTCGTCTGTACCAGGTTCTTTTGATAGTTATTCTGGTTCTCGGGGTCTGCCTCAGTACTTGCCACCATTTTCAGAGAGGAGTTGTTTTGAGTATGGAGATTTGGATCACATAAAGAGACATTTCCCCCGCCTTTCGGGATGTCCAGCTCAGTAGAGGAGTCAGACTACGACTTCCGCACCAGTTACTTCACCACTCGCCCAGCCATCCGGGGGTGGGGCTTAGACAGCTAAGGGGAGGCCGATCTAGTGGCGGTCAGGCCCGATTCTATGCTATTCCTGCTAGGCCAGATGTCGTTGCTTTAGACACAATGATCACAAGTATTGTCTCAGTATGCCACAGGGATGCTTCTGTATTATTTGACCCTGGTTCCACTTATTCGTATGTATCATCGTATTTTTCTTGTTATCTGGATATGCCACGTGAGTCCTTAGTATCATTTGTTTGTGTATCTACACTGGTGAGTGATACTATTGTTGTGGACCGTGTAAGGTCGTGTGTAGTGACTATTGAGGGATTGGAGACTAGAGTTGATCTCTTACTGCTTAATATGGTTAATTTCGACGTGATCTTAGGTATGGGTTGGTTGTCTCCATGTCATGCTATTCTGGATTGTCACGCTAAGACCGTGACGTTAGCGATGCCTGGGTTACCAAGGATCGAGTGTAGAGGTTCTCTAGATTATGTTCCCAACAGAGTGAATTCATATTTGAAGGCCCAACGGATGGTTGGGAAGAGATGTCTGTCATATTTGGGCTTTTGTGAGGGATGTTAGTACTAGTACTCCTACTATTGATTCTGTTCCGGTGGTGCGAGATTTTCCGGATGTGTTTCCTGCAGACCCGCAGGGCATGCCGCCAGACAGGGATATTGACTTTGGTATTGACTTGGTGTCGAGTACTCAACCCATTTTTATTCCTCCGTATCGTATGGCACCAGCTGAGTTGAAGGAATTGAAAGAACAGTTTCAGGAACTTCTTGATAAGGGGTTCACTAGGCCTAGTGTGTCGCCTTGAGGTGCACCGGTTCTGTTTATGAAGAAGAAGGATGGGACTATGCGGATGTGCATCGACTATAGGCAGTTGAACAAAGTTGCAATCAATAACAAGTATCCTTTGCTGCGTATTGATGATCTATTCGACCAACTTCAGGGAGCGAGGGTGTTCTCTAAGAATGATTTGAGGTTTGGGTATCACCAGTTGAAGATTCAGGACTTGGATATTCTAAAGATTGTATTCAGGACCCATTATTGGTCATTATGAGTTCCTTATGATGTCTTTTGAGCTGACCAACGCCCCAGCAGCATTCATGCATCTGATGAATAGTGTATTTCAGCCTTATCTTGACTCGTTTGTCATATTATTCATCGATGATATCCTGGTGTACTCTCGTAGCCAGGAGGAGCATGCCCAGCATTTGAGGATTGTGTTGTAGCGGTTGAGGGAGGAGAAGCATTACGCCAAGTTCTCCAAGTGTGAGTTTTGGCTTAGTTCAGTAGCGTTTTTGAGGCACGTGGTGTCCAGTGAGGGGATTCAGGTGGACCCAAATAAGATAGAGGCGGTTTAGAGTTGGCCCAGGCGGTCCTCAACTATAGACATTCGGAGCTTTCTCAGCTTGGCCAGTTATTATTGTTGCTTCGTGGAGGGTTTCTCGTCTTTTGCATCGCCTTTGACCAAATTGACCCAGAAAGGTGCTCCATTCAGTTGGTCGGATGAGTGTGAGGAGAGCTTTCAGAAGCTCAAGACTGCCTTGACCACAACTCCAGTTCTAGTGTTGCCTTCAGCTTCAGGCACTTGTACAGTGTATTATGATGCTTCTTGGATTGGTATTGTATGTGTCTTGATGTAGGGGGTAGAGTGATCGCTTATGCTTCGTGTCAGTTGAAGCCTCATGAGAAGAACTACCCTGTCCATGATTTGGAGTTAGCTGCCATCGTTCATGCATTGAAGATTTGGAGACATTACCTCTACAGTGTGTCTTGTGAGGTATTTACCGATCATCGGAATCTCCAGCACTTGTTCAAACTAAAGGATCTAAATTTGAGGCAACGGAGATGGTTGGAGCTGCTAAAGGACTATGATATTACTATTCTGTATCATCCCAGGAAGGCCAATATGGTGGCGAATGCCTTGAGTATAAAGGCGGTGAGTATGGGTACCCTTGCATTCACTCCTGTTGGTGAGAGACCTCTTGTAGTTAATGTTCATGCCTTGGCCAACCAGTTCATGAGATTAGATGTTTCGGAGCCCAGTCGGGTTCTAGCTTGTGTGGTTTCTCGGTCTTCTTTATATGATCGCATCAGAGAGCTAGTATGATGATCCTCATTTGCTTGTCCTTAAGGACACGGTTCAGCACGATGATGCCAAGAAGTTACTATTGGGGATGATGGGGTGTTCAGGATGCAGGGCCGGATTTATGTGCCTAATGTAGATGGGCTACGCGAGTTGATTCGGTATTCCATTCATCCAGGTGTCGTGAAGATGTACAAGGACTTGAGGCCGCGTTATTGGTGGAGGAAAATGAAGAAGGATATAATGGGGTTTGTAGCTCGATGCCTAAACTGTCAGCAGGTGAAGTGTGAGCATCAGAGACCAGGTGTATTGCTTCAGAGGCTAGAGATTCCAGAGTGAAAATGGGAGCGTATCACCATGGATTTTGTAGTTAGACTCCCACGGACTTCGAGGAAGTTTGATGCTATTTGGGTGATTGTGGATTGGTTGACCAAGTCCGCGCACTTTATTCCAGTAGGGACTAACTATTCATCAGAGTGGTTGGCTGATATTTACATCTGCGAGATTGTTCGCCTTCACAGTGTGCCAGTATCCATCATTTAAGATAGGGGCACGTAGTTTACATCGCAGTTTTGGAGAGCCGTGCAGTGAGAGTTGGGCACCCAGGTTGAGCTGAGCACAACATTTCACCCTTAGACGGATGGACAGTTCGCGTGCACCATTCAGATATTGGAGGATATGCTACGCGCTTGTGTCATTGATTTTGGGGGTTCTTGGGATCAGTTCCTGCCGCTCGCGGAGTTTGCCTACAGCAACAGCTACCAATCGAGCATTTAGATGGCTCCGTATAAGGCTTTGTATGGGAGACAGTGTCGATCTCCAGTGGGTTGGTTTGAGTCGGGTGAGGCTAGGCTGTTGGATACTGACTTAGTTCAGGATGCTTTGGACAAGGTTAAATTGATATAGGATCGGCTTCGCACGGCGTAGTCTAGACAGAAGAGTTACACTGATAGGAATGTTCGTGATGTTGCTTTCATGATTGATGAGAAGGTACTGCTCAAGGTTTCACCCATGAAGGGTGTTATGAGATTCGGGAAGAAGGGGAAGTTGAGCCCTCGGTATATTGGGTCATTTAAGGTACTTCAGAGGATTAGATAGGTAGCTTACAAGCTTGCCTTGCCACCTAGTTTGTCGAGTGCATCCAGTATTTCATGTTTCTCTGTTCTGGAAGTATGTTGGTGATCCGTCTCATGTTTTGGATTTCAGCACGGTTCAGTTAGATGGTGATTTGACTTAGGATGTGGAGTCGGTGGCCATTTTGGGTCGGCAGGTTCGAAGTTGAGGTCAAAAGACATAGCCTCAGTGAAGGTGCAATTGAAAGGTCAGCCAATTGAGGAGGCTACTTGGGAGATCGAGCGGGAGATGCAGAGTAGATATCCACGCCTATTTGAGACTCCAGGTACGTTTCTAGACCCGTTCGAGGACGAACGTTTGTTTAAGAGGGGGAAGATGTAACGACTCGGCCGGTTGTTTTGAGAGTTGTAGTCCCGTTCCCCCATTTACTACTCATTTTATGTTTTACAGTTGTTATATGACTTGTTGGGGTAGCTGGTTCGGGTTCGTAGAAGTTTCGGAATAAGTTGAGACTTAGTGGGTGTTTGGACATAAGAATTGTAAAAATCCAAAAAACAGTGAAATTTTTTTCAAGTGAAAATGGTATATGAAAATTAGAGTTACGTTTGGACATGAATATAATTTTGGATTGTTTTTGAATTTTTGTGAGTGAAAATTTTGAAAAACAACTTTTTGGAGTTTCTCAAATTTTTTCGAAAAATTCAAAAATTCATGTTCAAGTGAAAATTTGAAATTTTATAGCCAAACACTTATTTCGAAAAGAAGCGAAAAATTTTCGAAAAAAAAGTGAAAATATTCTTATGTCCAAACGGGCTCTTAGTCTCAAGATTAAAAGCTTAAGTTGAAATGGTTGGTCAGATGTTGAATTATGTGTAAACGACTCCGAAATGGAGTTTTGATGGTTCTGTTAGCTATGTTAGGTGATTTTGGACTTAGGAGTGTGTTAGGATTGTGATTTGGAGGTCTGTAGTTGAATTAGGCTTGAAATCGAAAGTTGGAAATTTGGAAGTTTGACCGAGAGTGGAGTTTGTGGTTACCGGGCTCGGATTGGGGTTCCTGGAATTGGAGTAGGTCCGTGGTGTCATTTGTGGCTTGTGTGCAAAATTTGAGATCAATCAGACGTGATTTGATAGGTTTCGGCATTGAATATAGAAGTTTAAAGTTCAAAAGTTCATTAGGCTTGAATCGATAGGCAATTCATGATTTTAGCGTTATTTGATGTGATTCGAGGGCCCGACTAAGTTCGTATGATGTTTTGGGACTTGTATGAGTTTCGGATGGTTAACGGATCAATTTTTGGACTTGGGGATGTGCTAAAGTTTTCTAGTGTCTGTATCTGGTTTAGTTGTACGCGATCCAGTGAGAGGGTGCGGGATCGCATAGGCCAATTGGGGCAGCTGGGGAATTTGTTTTCCGCGATCGCCAGTAGTGTGACGTGATCACGAAAGCTGGAGAGTCTAGGCATCGCGAACGCGTGGTAAGGGCCGTGTTCGCACAGGAGAAGTGAAGCAACAGTGGAGTTCACGCGTTGTTCTTTACGGTCGCGTAAGGAAGGACGCGATAATGTAGGTTTGAGGAGGCAGTGGTCCGCGATCGCAGGTTTGGAGACGCTTTCACATAGGCTTGAATTTCTAGGGCAGCTTGAGTTGTGCTTTGCGATTGCCAGGCAATTGTCGCGATCGCGAGGAAGGGTCACCTGGGCAGACTTAAATATTTCAAAAATGAGGGTTTGAGTTCATAACACAAATTTGATTTTGGGGGCTCGGTGGGAGGCAATTCTTGGAGTGATTTTCAAGTGGGTGATTGGGGTAAGTGATTCTTACTTAGTTTTGGTTAAATTCCATGTTTATGTCTTTGATTTCATCATTTAATTAGTGACTTGGGGTGGAAAATTAGGGGGAAATGGAGGAAAGTTCTTAGGCAGAATTTTGAGGATTTGATCGAGGTTTTGGTATCGGATTGGAGTAATTTTGGTATGGTTGAACTCATGGTTGGATGGGTGGTCGGATTTTGTGACTTTTACCCGATTCTGAAATGTGGGCCCAAGGCCGACTTTTGAGTTGATTTTTTGACTTTTGATTAAGAGCTTTTTATTTTCTTATGGAATTGATTTATTTAGCTCGTGTTGATTACATCGAATTATTTGTGGCTAGATTCGAGGCATTCAGAGGCCGTTTCGTAAGGCAAGGGTGTGTTGGAGTAGAGATATGCATGATTTGAGGTAAGTAACACTTCAAAACTTGGTGTTAAGGGTATTAAACCCCAAATTAAATGTTATGTGATTGATTTTGAGGTGTCGCGCATGCTAGGTGACGGGCGTGTGAGCGTGCACCGTGTAAATTGTGATTTAGTCGATTCCATGGAACTGTGTGGCTATTCTATCTCAACATTTTTATTGTACTCTATGTGTTAGAGCACTTGAGCTATAATTCATGCTAGAAATCATGTTTAGGCTATATGCTGGTACTATTTTGACCCACAGTGGTCGTTCTTAGCTGTTGAGTTATTCGCTTAGTTGCAGTTATGTACTCAGTCGCATTCATCATTGCAAATCATATCTCAGTCTCTGTTATTGTGTATTGTCACATCTCGTATCATTGTTTAGGGTTGCTTAGTATGAGCGTTGTGAACCCGAGAGACTGGAGAGATTGATGACTGAGTGAGGCTGCGGGCCTGATTGTGAGTGATATTTATGGCATCGGGCTGCACGCCGCATCATATTTTATTTATGCCTGGATCTGGCTTATTATAGCGCTTGGACTGAAGGAGCCCCTCCAGAGTCTGCACACCCACAGTGACCGCAGTTGATTTATATTGAGGGATGGATCTTCCCTGGGCAGGGATCTTTCCTGAATCATTTATATTTGGGGATGGATTTTTCCTTGGCTGGATTGGCCTTACATAGTATTGAGTGACTGACTGTGATATATATATATATATATATATATATATATATATATATATATATATATATATATTTGGGATGGATCTTCCCTGGGCTGTATTGGCCATATAAAGTACTGAGTGATTGAGTATTCTGAGAGTGTGAATTCACGAGACTTCCATTGTAGTGCATCACATATAGCATGTACATTGGCATGTATATATAGAGATGTCACATTCCAATTCGGAGTTGATTTATTTTACTTGTATTGAGTTTATTTGTTGAACTTGAAAGCATGCCTACATTTCTGCACGGTTAACTTGCTGAGCTCGTCCCTACTTTCAGTCCAATAGTTAGTCTGGTTACCTACTGAGTTGGTTGTACTCACACTACATCCTGCACCTCGTGTGCAGGTTCAGGCATTTTCGGGAACGGCGGTCGTTGATCATGGAGTCTACGTGCTCAGAGATCATCAAGGTAGCTGCTTGGCATCCGCAGACCTTGATCCTCCTTTCCCTATCTTTTAGTTTTATGTAATTAGTCTTACTTTCCAGACAGTGTACTAGACTATGTTGTTATATATATAGAATGCTCATGTACTCCGTGACACCCAGATCTTTTGGGATGATTTTGTATTGAGTTTCGAGGTTCATATCCGGTATTTTGTGAAATTCTTAATTATTTAAACTTTCTTCCACATATTTGAGTTTTAAAAATGTTGGTATGTGTGAGATGTCGGCTTGCCTAGTACGATGATAGGCGCCATAACGACAGGTCGAGTTTTGGCTCGTGACTCTCAATAGGCCGCCTCTTCATCTTCTCACCCGGCCACAAGTACCGAGGCAGCCGTCCCAGAAGTGGTTATTCTCGAGACGGCTATTCCCGAGGTGGCTTCTCTCGAAGTGGCTGCCGCCGAGTTGGCCCTAGATCCCCCCATGGAAAGTTTTATTCCCGGGGGTTGTTCAATCGTAGACGACTTCAAAGTCGAGAAATCCTCATCCAAACAAGACCGACGTGAAGGGGCATCGAGATATATATGCTCTGTCAGCGAAGATACCCTTCTATTGTCCGAGAGGACTGTAACTGGGGAGGTAAGGATGTGGTGGTCCCCGGGCCTGAGGACGATATCACCACTCTTGCGGAGGGTATTTAAGTGTTTGCACTTATCCCTTCACACTGGGCCTAGTAGACTCAGTTGTTTTGGACTTCTGCAAGAGATGCGAGGTGTGCCTTGGGCAAATCCACCCGTCTTTGGAGGATTGTGATCCTCCTCCGTTACTTTGCGAATAACACCGAGTCTCCTCGGTTCACCCTCTCCACCTGATCCGTCTATACAGTCCTCGAATTTTTTGGGGGAACTAATCAAGCTCACTCGACAGGCCAGCAAGGCCCCCTTCTCGAGCATTGACGAGGATAGAGACTGAGGCTAGCAGGGGCGCTTCGTTCGGGTAAAGACCGGAGATTTTCTCCCTCCCGAGTTTCTACCATTCCTCGAGAAGTGGAATGCATCTCATAAGTGTATTCTTCCCTTAAGTGTCGAGTTTTCTTCATTCCCTTTCTCACCGTCAGCATTTGTGATTTTGCAGCTGTTGCTCGGATTCCCAATGTGATCCCTTGGCTCAAGGAGTGGATCGAAGGTATCTACAAGCAGATGTCGTATTTTGAGTGCTCGTGGCGCAAGATTTCGAAGGCCGATGGGAGGCCTGCTGACATGGTAAGGATCTTCTTGGAATAGTTACTATTACGCCCCGAACATACATAACGCTGACCCTTTCCCTTTCCTTCGCAGGTTTGCCTAAGACCACTGAACTTAGGCCGCTGAAAGGGGACGAGGATGTGTCCTTGTCCGTTGATACCTCCATTATGGGGCAGCCCGAGGCTGCCGAGGGGAGAAGAAGAAGAAGAAGAAGAAGAAGAAGAAGAAGAAGAAGAAGAAGAAAAGAAAGCATTCAGGCTCCCTGGGTCCCAAGGTAAAGCCAAAGAAAGGGGCGGCGGCTTCCCTGCTTGTAAGCCCAAGAAGAGCTCTAACTCCCGGGTGTCGGATTTTGACTCACTTCCCCGGCTCAGGGATGAGTCCAACAAGGATGATATTTTTGTTGCCCACGGATCGACCCCTATCGTGGAACAGGCGACGACCGGGGAGGAAGGCCACGAGGTCGAGACCCTTCCGGTCTGAGGGGCCGAAGTGGAAATAGAGGCTACGGCTTCCCGAGAAACTGCTCCTGTCTTGAAGGAGGCAACCAGTGTGATCGACAATGTTGAGACGCCCTCCTACACCGAATCCATGCTCGAAGAAGCCCAGGCGAGCAAAGAAGTGAAGGACCACAAGGTGCAAAGGACCCCCCTCCTTTCCTTCTTCAATGGCATGGATATGTCTACACTGGAAGATTTCTTTGGGTTGGTCCACCTGGAGATACCGAAGAAAGACGCGCCTTCAGGATCTGACGGTTATAGCATGAGCCCATGATTGGTGAAGCAATTCCCTGCACCAATAGCAGACCCTAGCGCAAGAGAATGGTTATTCTCACCGTCCCGGAGGATGCCCGGGTCCTATCCACTCCAGTAGGCATAGCTAGTTACCTCCGATGTCTGGTAATCGAGGAGGACCAGACAAAGATGAACGAGGTGTGCACATCGAGTCTCTTCAATGAGGCACAGCAGGCATTGAACCGAGTAAGGTTCTGATATCTTCAAACTTTTCTTATGAATTACTTAAAATTTTCCTTTGGTGTTTCTTAATTAGCTCCCTTTATTTACAAGCTTCAGTGCTTCACCACGAGATCTTCCTCCTGTACCGCTTGAAAATAAGTGAGCTCGAGTTCGAGCTAAAGGAGCAGGCCCGGAAAAAGGATATGTAGAAGCTTCTCAGTGAGCAACAAGATGGGGTCGTCAAGGACCTTCAGGCCAAGCTGGATAGGGTTCAGAAGGAAGCTTCGACCCTAAGGCGGTGACGAGTGTCTGGTGTATATAAATTCTAACTCGTACTCTGTCAAATAATAGTATAAAAAGATATCGAACTCACAGAGATTGGTTTATCTATTCTACATACGTTTCTTGTTTTAATTACTATTTGAGAAAATCAGAAAGAGTTGGGTTGTGAATTAACTAACTAAAAATGCACAAATAGAGCAATAGAAAATATTTTATTTTTCACAAATTTAATAAAAAGGTGTTAGAATCCTGACTTCACTTAATATTTCTATTATATAGTAGAATTATTATTCTTCAATTTCTATTTCTCAAAAATGTATAAATGCCTCTCACGATTACAAATATATATTATTACTCAAGTTGAATAATTAATTATGCTCTTCTCGGTTATACAAATTAATCTTCCAATTATAATATTAAAGAACCAAAAATATATGATTGAACTAAAACATGTTCTTGTTAGTAATTCCCTTTCGGTTACCCTAGTTGTTATAACTGATTATTACGCTATTCGCCTCTCTCGATTACAAATAAATATAAAATTAACTATAACATAAAAGTGATTGATGTTACTGAATAAATATTAACAGCTATCAATACTACAATTAACTATATTATTTCTTCCGCCTCTCTCAATTAGAGAATTAGTAAACAGTTAATATGTAGTACAAGATAGATAGATATTAATAAATCAAATAACATCTAACTATAAAAGCAGATAAAAGTTAAATAAGTTTTAGCTCAAACATGTGAATTTGAGGAATAATAATTATTATTATATAGAAATATTAAGATCCGTCTTTCTCCCAACACAAGAAAAATTATTCCATACTGGAATTAGTACTAACAATGGAAATATTCTTGTCCATTAAATAAAAAAATAGAAAGAAATATTCAAGAAGAATAATTCTCCCTATTTAATTAAAAGCAGGAACTAGAGTAATTTCCTACACTAGAATTTATTTAGAAACAACAACTAAACCACTATTATGATTTGAAAGAAAAGATAACTCGATACTAGTAAAAAAAATAAAGCAGAGAAGCTTAATAAGAATTTGGATTCAGACTTCTAGCTCTAAGCTTTCTCTCTACTCTGATACCCTCCTCCGATCGGGCAACATCTTCTTCTTCTTATATAAGAAAATTTCATGATGACTTCTCGATTTGGTGCTAGATTTTCATGGCAAATCTAGATTTTGCATTTGCAGGGATGAGAATTCGACTTCTCGATTTGGTTCTAGATTTCTATGGCAAATCTAGATTTTGAATTTGCTGAGCTGAATTCTGTCATTCTAAGTTTAGATTTCGTTGATTTCATCATGGCAAATCGAGACTTGGTGCATTATCACGGCAGTAATGAATCATAGCTCGATCTTACACTTCTTTGTCGTATTTTTCTTGAATATTTATTTTTCTTTTTTCATGCTGCGCACAATAATTTTTCTATAATTATTCCTGCAAAATAAAGTTAAGAATATGAAGGAAACATGATAATTTATATGTTTTTACGAGAGAAATTATGCGGTTAACATCTGGTAAAATGCACTTATCAGGAAGGAACATGCTGACTTGGTCGAAAGTTAAAGGTCTTTGAAGTTAAAAACGAGGATCTAATCGTGGTGACTAACGACAAAACCTCACAGGTCCAACAGAAGCTCGACCTGATCGACTAACTCCGAGTCAAAATAAATGAGGTCCAGGCCATGGTCGACGGGTGGAAAAGCAAAATAGAACTGTTGGTTTCGGAGAAGGAAGCCACTAAAGCAGAGTTAACATCGGTTGAAAACCAACTCCGGGTGGCGAAAGGCAAAGCTAACAAGTGGTCTCATCTGAACGACGATCTCCGAGCATAGTTGAGTTTGGCCTCTACAGAGCAGGATGCCCTCGGTAAAGAGTGCGAGGCAGTGAAGTCCAAGTTAGATAAAACCTCTACTAATGCTGATGAAATGGTGGCCCAATACAAGGCCAATGCGGAGGCAACCGAAGCGCGCCTGAAGACAAAAGTTGAATAAATGAAGTGGTTATTCTGAAGAGAGACCCTCGAGGAGATCCACGCCCGAGATTTTGACCCTTCGGCTGGAATCAAGGAAGCCAAAAAATTCGAGGCCGAGGCGAAGAAGCTTTACGAGCATGAAGGTGCCGAAGGCTCTGAGGATTCTGAGGACTCGGAGGGTGCCAATGACTCTAGCGATGAGTCGGGCCCTGGTGAAGATTAGGCGTAGACACCTTAGTACTTTTTTGGTTTTTGTCTTATGTACATTTTTGTTTATTTTGAGGTCGTTTTTGTTAGGCCTTTGTAAGTATATTCTGAAATATATAAAAAAAATTCCTTTCTGGCAATTTCGAGTTTTTACTTTTTTAGCATCTTTTAATAATTTCTATTCTTGCAATGTTCCTAATTCCTTAGCATAGAATCAAATGTAGTTATAGGGCGTCCATTTTTTCAGAAGTTCGAACGAAGCCTAACTTCGATGCAACTTTGTTTGCTCGAGGCTTTGAAAACTCGGGATTTTTCAAGATGCTTAAGTGATTTTAGACGATGCTTTTGTCGAGGGTAACCTTTTAGTAGGTTTGAATTTTTATAAAGGCCTTTCTTTTGATTTCGAGCTTCGGACATCTCCAAGCCATTTTTTGGGTGGTCATAGCCTTTTGTTTTTTGGGCACCGTTTAATAGGTTTAGTGCTCCCGAGATTTAGTAGCCCAGTCTATCTGAACTTTTTTCGGACGATAGTCCCTAAGTACAGGTAGACCTTGGGCTTGATAATCACCGAGTAGGGGTAACCCTAGGGCTCTTAGGATTCAAGTTTTAAGAGGCAAGAACATGTATAATAGCAAGGCGGAACTTTCTTTCATTTCAATGTGTAAAGTACATGATAAAAATTTATATCATGGCTAAGGTGGGCTATATGGGCACGGTTCTTACGACCGTTTGACCCTTACAATGTATCCTAACCACCGAGCTATAGCTACTCAATTACGAAGTGTCCTCCTTTCCTTGCTAAGAACCTTGACCCGAGGATGATGGCCCCCAGTATTCGAGGTCGAGCTTGAGAGGGCTCGGGTATTGTTGATGCACCCGTTGGCTCCGGTTTGAGACCGCCTTCAAATCTAAGTTAGCATGATTTACTGTTACCTCGTTAAAAACCTTGCCGGAAAAACCATTTTGGGACAAAATCAGTTCAAGTAAAAAAGAGTGCAACGCGTGCTTTCAGACCTAATAGTCACATTCTCCCTTGGCCATTGCCTACAAGTGTTAGTCTGATTCATAATACTATTAAGGAGTAATTGAGATTGTACCTTAGCAGTAGTATCGCTTTAAGTGAGTTACATTCCAGTTGTTTTGTAGATGCACACCATTTCTTGCTTCGAGTTTGTATGAGCCTTTGCCAATAATTCTGTTTGGTCCCAGCTTCCCCTCGTTTGGGTCCCGAATGTGTAATGTTACTTCCCTCAACACCAAGTCCCCGATCTTGAAGTGTCGGAGGTTGGCTCTTTCTATCCGCTGTTTTTGGGCGGCCAATCGGACTAGGGTGGCCTCACGCCTTTCATCCAATAGTTCCAGGCTCGTGATCATGGCCTCGCCATTCGACTCTTCAGTAGCATATTGGAACCTGAGGCTCGGTTCTCCCACTTCGACTGGTATTAAGGCTTCAGGACCATAGACCAGTGAGAATGAAGTGGCCCCGGTACTAGATTTTGAGATCGTACGGTACGCCTACAGGACTTCGGGCAGGATTTCCTTCCATTTTCCTTTGGCATCGGTCAACCTCTTTTTCAGGTTTTATAGAATGATCTTGTTCGTAGATTCTGCTTGTCCGTTTCCACTCGGGTGGTAAGGTGTTAATAGTATTTTCTTAATCTTGCGATCTTCGAAGAACTTATTTACCTTGCTACTGGCGAACTGTATTCCATTGTCGCATACGATCTCGGTCGGTATCCCGAATCCGCATATTATGTGGTCCTAAATGAAATCAATGACTTCTTTTTCCCGGACTTTCTTGAACGCTTGAGCTTTGACCCATTTAGAAAAATAATCGGTCATGAATAGTATGAATTGAGCCTTACCAGGTGCCCATGGAAGGGGACGGTTGATGTCCATTCCCCATTTCATGAACGGGTAATGGGACAAGACCGAATGGAGTAGCTCTCCCGATGGATGGATCATCGGTGCATGTCTCTGACAGCCGTCGCATCTTCGTACAAAGTCCTTCGCGTCTTTCTCCATGTCGATCCAGTAGTAGCCATTCCTGATTAATTTCCAAACCAAAAATTTTACTCCCGAATAGTTCCGGCAAGTGCCTTCGTGAACTTCTCTCAAGGCATACATGGTATCTCCTGGCCCCAAGCATATGGCCAGTGGACAATCGAATGAGTCCCTTCGAACAAGCTAAACTCGGCAACCTGCATACGCAGAGCTCTCGATTCTTTAGGATCCAAGGGTAATTTCCCATTCTTCAAGTAATCTATGTACTTGTTCCTTCAATCCCAAGTTAAACTCGTGGAATTTACTTCGGTGTGACCTTCTTCTATCACCAAATTCATGAGTTATACTATTGTCCTCGAGCTGAACTCATCGTTATCAATCGACGACCCCAAGTTAGCCAGAGCATCGCCCTCGCTGTTCTGATCTCGGGGCACGTGCTATAGGGTCCACTCTTTGAATTGATGCAGCGTTACATGTAACTTATCTAAATACCTTCTCATTCGTTCCTCTTTTACTTCAAACGTCTCATTGACTTGATTTACCACAAGGAAGGAATCGCACTTAGCTTCGGCCACCTCAGCCCCAAGGCTTTTAGCCAATTCGAGACCTGCAATCATGGCCTCATACTCGGTCTCATTGTTGGTCAATTTCACAGTTCTAATAGAACTATCTAACTACATTCCCCGTAGGAAGCTTCAGCACGATGCTGAGCCCGGACCTTTTGCGTTCGAAGCGCTGTCCGCAAAAAGGGTCCAATTCCTAGGTAGTCCCCGAGGCTAATAATAATTCTCTTTCGACTTCGGGCACTAAGGCCAGCATAAAGTCGACCAAAATTTGAGATTTTATGGCAGTTCGGGATCGATACTCGATATCGTACCCGCTGATTTTAATGGCTCGTTTGGCCAATCAGCTCGAGAGCTCGGGCTTGTGCATGATGTTCCTCAGTGGATAAGAGGTTACGACACGTATGGGGTGACATTGAAAGTACAGTTTTAGTTTCTTAGAGGCACTTAGCAAAGCGAGCGCCAATTTTTCCAGGTGAGGATACCTTGTTTCTGCCTAACCTAGAGTTCTACTGACATAGTAAATAGGAAATTGCGTACCTTTTTCTTTTCGGACTAAAACTCCCCTTACTGCCACCTCAGACACCGCCAAGTAGAGGTATAGTTGCTCATCCTTCGGAGTATGGAGCAGGGCGGACTCGAAAGGTATCGTTTGAGTTCTTCCAAAGCTTGTGGGCACTCCGGGGTCCAGGAAAAGTTATTCTTCTTCTTCAACAGTGAGAAGAACCGATGGCTTTTGTTCGAGGACCTTGATATGAACCGGCCCAGGGCTGCTATATGCCCGGTCAGCCTCTGAACATCCTTGACGCTGCCCACCATGGTGATGTTACTATGACCTTGATCTTGTCAAGATTAATCTCGATCCCCAGATTGGATACCATGAATCCGAGGAACTTTCCCGATCCGACCTTGAATGCGCATTTCCCAGATTCAGCTTCATATTATATTTTTTAAATATGTCAAAGGTTTCTTGAAAATGTTTCAAAATGGTCCTCTGCTTCGGCGCCACGCTCGGAGGGAAAGGCTTTTGACAAATTTCTTGGAGTCCGAGTCTTTCAGCGTTGGAGGCGCTCCTGGGATTTGGTCGACCCAGGAATTATATGTCTCTACCTTCTTGTCGTTTGCCTCAATTTTCTTTTCACCTGATTCCACCCGTTTCGTTAATTCTTCAAGCATCTTCATTACTTCGGGGCTGACACCGGTCTCAGTCCCAACCAGCCTCTCGGTGATCTGCTTATTTCTCCGGGTGTTTTTCCCGGATGGTTCGGGCACAACCCTGCTGGGGGCGCGACTTTGATATTGCAGCTGCGCTATCGCCGCCTTTTTGGCCTGTAACATTTCGAAGATCACTTGCAGGCTGACTCCGTCGCCTTCGCCTTTGGGTGCTCCTTGAGTTGTTGGTCGGGCTCATCCGCGAACGCTGTTCTCGGGGTCGGTAGGCAGGTTGGCGTCGATGACCATATGTGAGTTAGTATCGACTGGGTCTGCAACTGGGACTCCGTTGGGATTAGCAGGAGGTACCTCATTGCTAGGCATCATAGCATTGTTTTCACCATGACGGCCAGACTCAGTATCAACGTTCAAGTGAGCAGACTAGGAGCTTGACATTTTTAAGTTGTCCTGAAATTGAAACCTTAAAGAACAAGCGTAAAATAAAGCGTGTTATGAAAATTTGTATCAAACCACCACTATTATCCTTAGCCCCACGGTGGGCGCCAAACTGTTTACTCTTAAAATGGATAACAATTAAATTTGTACGCGGTTTTAAGGATACGTGGATTGATTCAACACAAGTAATCAAGAATGTTAGATAAACAAACTAAAGATGAGATAAATAACCAAACCAATTGTGACTTTGAGTCCCGGCTTGGATTTTAGTTTATCAATAATTTCGCCCTCGACCGGACCCTTGATTTGAAGGCAAATGCTTATAAAGAGCTATGATTAAAATAAGAACTTTTGAATAGCTATAGAGTAGAGAAATAAGTTTGTATTGCGTGATATGCGTGTTACAGTGTCTTTATTAAATAAAAACTACCCCTTTTATATAGTATGAGAGTTTCACCCTTAGTACAATTCTAATAAAGGTAAAAAATCTTCTTTTTTTTAATCACTGCTCCGCTGCCGATATGGACCGAGATCTACGCCGTGATATCCGATGGGGTGCGGATATCCGGTCCTCTCTTGGTTGTGCATAACCATTATCGTGTATTCCGAGGTCTCAAAGCTCGTTCCAGGATCGGAGAAGTAATATCTTATCAAGCCCGGTGGCGACCACTCTGTTCAAATCTTAGTACGAGGCGTTCCGACTTCGATTCCGACCCTATATAATCATGTATTTGCTTTGACCCACCGGAAAATCGAGGTATATATTACCCTCGATTTTACTCCTATAAAGTACTTGTATTTAAATCAAGAAAAAAGTTAAATAGTTTTACCCTGTGAAGCTTAATACTGTCATACTTTTTGGATGGAAATTTAACATTTCTAGGATTGCAAATTAGATTGATGACTAGTTCTAGTTACGAGTTGCTGCTTAGCACTATTATTAGCATACTCCTACCTTTTGTACTTCATTTAATGTGACATCATACCTAATAAACTGCAATTCCTTGTATTTTGACCCCAAAAAATAGCAATTTCTTATACGACTTTTAATTATAAAAAATAGTATAATCTATCGGTTTTCTTGCTTAATCAATAGTATTCAAAACTCGCTGGTCCAATTAATTCATATTATGTTATTTATGATCCAATTAAGAGAAAAATACTCCCTATCAGGTATTTCTATATTCACATTATAATTTATAATGCTTTTATTCAAATCAAGAAAAGAAAATAAATGGTTTGACTGTCTTAAACTTATCCCTGTCATACTATTTGGATAGAAATTTAATATTTCAGTTGTGCGTGAATATAATTTTAATAATAGATGTCTCCCAAATTATTTGAAAGTTTTATTTATAACAAAGTTTGAGATCTGTGCACTTATAGTATAGATTTTTATACACGTAAGGTCAATTATAAAAGTAATAACAAGTAAATTTTTGTGAGACTCATCAATTGATAGTAATTGATAAATTGATCAGTTGAAGTACCTTAACACAAAAGTTATATTACTTAAACCCTTTTATTATGATAAAATGTAGCTTAACACAAAAGGATTATAGAAATAAATGCTTCTCGCACATATTGTAGATTTGCTTTTGTCGTCGGCATTCTTGATATTTGGCGACAAGCACGAATGACAAGGCTCGGCTCTTGGAAGACGTCCCCAATAATCTTCCAATGTTGTCCCTAATTTACGATTAATTCAGATATTAGAGGAAGAGTTACTCTTGACTTTTCATCTTTGACCACAAATAATATACTGATACTTCCAACATTTCTTTGATTATCGCAAAATAGTACTAATCTAAAGTCTTTGCAACCGTAGTGAGCCGAGTAGCCGGATGAATATTTACCTATAAATCAAGTATTGAAGGGGCATTTGTTTACGTGGACCTCTATTATTTTCCACATTCATATGCAATTCTTTATACTAAACATAACGTGGGTATAAAGTAAATAATAAATTAAATACTTTTTTTATGCTATCATACAAAATTAATAACTTTTAATAAACTTAATTTTAATGACTCATTCAACAATAATTTCTAAATAATCATCGAAGAATGTAGTAAATGGCTGATATTTCGTCACCCTTGATTAAAAATTCTGAATTTAATGTTTAAAATGGAGAACGATTTGATAGAAAGACATTATCTTCCTTCATGGACTTATTCGGTGAGAATTTTAAATTAGCCGAGTCACTTAAAAGATTTTTGGATGTTTTGTAACTTCAGCATTTGCGAATAATGAATATTGTGCATTGAAGAAAAAAAATCCAATTCTCTATGTTTACACCAAACAAAAGGGTAAATTTCACAAATGGTCATAATTATGATATTTTTTCACTAAAGTCATATAATTTTGTTTTCTCACACAAAAATTATATAACTATGACTTTTTTTTCACCGAAGTCATATAACTATGTTTTCTTACACAAAAATCATAAAACTTTTACTAACTCACACAAAAATCATAATGATTGAAAAATATAATTTTTCAATAGTATTTTCTTGTTTTGTAGTTATTTATTTTCTTATTTTCAGTCTACTAAATAATAATTCAATTAAAATAGGGATGAATAATAAACCTTCAAAACATGATACTTCTATATTTTATTTTTCTTTTCAAGATTTTTATTCAAATCGATAGCATTTTATTTGAAGTGCTCTCTAATTATACCTTTTATTTTATTTTTTTGGGTCAAAATCTCATGCATTCCGAACTAAGTTTCTTATGGGAGAAGAATTCACTTTTAGTATTATTTTAACTTACGTATATGGGTATTGGGTCAGGCTGAGTTGAGTCATTCTATTTTAAGAGAAAAATATAAAATTAATCGACTGGCCGAAACTAATTGCATTTGCTAGCCAAAATATATATAAAATGTGTATATTATATGTATATAGTATATATATATATATATATATATATCGGCTATTATTTTTAGGAATGACTAAAATTTTCATATTTTTTCTATTTTAATTGGATAATTATTTATTAGACTGAAAATAAAAAATAAAAAAATATTGAAAAATTTATTTTTCGACCACTATGATTTTTGTGTGAGTTAGTAAAAGTTTGATAATTTTTGAGTGAGAAAATAAAGTTGTATGATTTTGATGAAAAAAAGTCATAGTTATATGATTTTTGTGTGAGAAAATAAGATTATATGACTTTGGTGAAAAAAAAAAAAAGCAATCAAAGTATTGGTGTTCGTCAATTGGTTCGATTCGATTAAACATTTTGGCTCGGTAATTTTGATATTAAATTTTTTAAATACTATATCAATATTATACCTAATTAAATTTAGTGTGATTTAATTTTTCTTATTCGATTCGGTAAATTCAGTTTGCCGGTTTGGGTAAAGAATTGTAACTTTCTTTTCTAAGTCTTTAAGAGATGAAAAAATGTTGGACAATGCACTAAATCCAAGAACAAAAAGAAAGTACCTTTTGAAACTTCTAATTTTCTAGAGAGTGAATTAGATATAAAGCTTGCGTGAAACAAAATAATAAATAAGGAATCTGAAAAATAATGTAAAACAAATATTTACAGTTGAACTAACAGTAATAATCTGAACAGACTCTCAAGCAATGACAAGAGAATAAATTTAATGCCTTTTTATATTTATGTTTGAATCTAAAATCAATTAGTATGTATTTTGGTACGGTGTTAATATTTAAATATATTTTTCTAAATATCAATGTATAAAATAAAATCAAATATATCATATTGAATACGGAAGTACCATATACAAAATATTAATTATTTTTTACTTCGATTGGATAATTCAAGTATATACCTACCAAAAATGAAAGCTGAGAGTTGTAAAAGATGAGGCTTCTGGAATGTGTGTATGTAGTTGAGATATTTGAGGTGAGAGAGTTGAAAGGTAAGGAGAAAGCGTAGAAAAGAGGTGGGGGACAAAACGGCTATGCTTCCAAACGACAAGCCGACAAAGTGTGGGCACCAAATTATGTAGATAGGCTAAACAGTCCCCAACCTCAGAAAAGATAGGCCTGCGACTAAGCTAAGCAACCATCAAAAGTTTGACTAAAGCGTACCAACCTGTGAGACATGTAGTCATTGTGTCTTTGGCCTTGGACTTGTAGAGTTGTAGAGCTTTTAAGAAAAGTTGGAAAAGGGTGTAATTTTATTTTTTAAAGTTTATATGAATATTATATTACCCAGGATTTTGGTTCAGCTGCAAAAATAATGAGTTTAAGCATATTATTCATTGAGTTTTCAAAATAATAAATTTTGCCGATTGTAAAAAAGAATGTCATTTATAGGGATGAATTCATGGTATGTCGAATAAATTTTTCTTTTTTCATGTCTCATCAACAAAAATATTCGTCGTATTTCAAAAAATTAAACATACTGAAACTTTTAAAAAAATATATTTATGTTAAATAAATATGACTTTATTTTTAGTTTAATTTACAATGTTTATATATTTAAAAATATATTTAGTAAATTTAGTAGTTTCATGCATAAAACTCCTTCAAACTAAATCATCAAATATTCTCATTAACGTTTGGTAAAATACTATGGGCGTTAACGTGGTTTTTCACTTCCATTATGACATTTGTGTTTTTCTTAATACGACGAAGAAAAAGATGTGTTAAGTGCGAGGGTAGGGGGCCACTTGACAAAAGAGGGTAATAGTAATAATTAGATAGACAGAAGAAGAATCATTATATGTTTCGACGCCCTTTAAGTCTTGAGGACAGTTAAAAAGAGGAGGAGCTACCATTTGCCTTTTCATCTGGTTGACTTGCAGATAGACTATAGGGAAATCTTGATGGTGACATAAGATTATGAGCCTCCTCTCTTTTTCTATTTTTCTTTGGTGTGTTGTCATATGTTGTACCACATTTGCTTCTTAACTTACACTATTAACCATTCAATTCAAAACCTACATCAAAAGAAATTTCACTTGAGTTATAGCCTTTATGACCTAGCATAGCTAAAAGTATTTTTTTCTTAGTTGGAGACTTGAGATTTGACCAACACCAACAACAAATTCATTGTATTCTTATACGTGAAATATATAAATGATAGTGTATACGCAGATCTTATCTTTACCTAGTAAAATAAAAATGTTATTTTCAATAAAATCTCGGTTCAAAGAAGGCGAGAAGAAGAAGATCAAGAAAAGAGGGAGAAGAAGAAGAGGGAGAAGAGGAAGGGGAAGAAGCAAGAAAAGGAAGAGAGAAGAAAAAGAAGAATAAGTAGTACCAAATAGCAACAACAGGAAAATATTATAACTGAAGCGAACTAAACAACATGACATAATATGAATCTAAGAATACGAAGGGACATGAGTGTAACTAATATTGCAGGTAAGAGAAGCAGAAACTATCAACTACTTACTACTCTTCTGCCCTAATCCTCGACCTCCACATCTTCCTATCAAGGGTCATATCCTCAGTAAGGTGGAGCAGTACCATGTCCTGCCTAATCACCTCTCCTCAGTATTTCTTTGGCCTACCTCGACCTCTTCTCAAGCCCGTCATGGCCAACCTCTCGCACCTCCTAATAGGAGCATCAATGCTTCTCCTCTTAACATGGCCGAACCATCTGAGTCTCGACTCCCGCATCTTGTCCTTCATGGAGGCCACTCCCACTTTGTCCCCAATAACTTTATTCCTAATTCTATCTCTCCTGGTACAGCCAATCATCTATCTCAACATCCTCATCCCAGCTACTCTCATCTTCTGTACATGGGAGTTCTCGGCTGACTAATACTCAGCCCATACAACATAGTAGGTCGGACCACCACTCTGTAAAATTTGCCCTTAAGTCTAGGCGACACATTCGTATTACATAGAACATCGGATGCGAGCCTCCATCTCATCCATCCTGCTTCAATACGATACATGACATCCTGGTCGATCTCCCTGTTACCTGGGATAATAGACCCGAGATACTTGAAACTATCCCTCTTGGGAATAACTTGAGTATTAAGCTTCACATCCACGTCTGGTTCATGAGTCCCATTATTGAATTGGCACTCCAAATATTCTGTTTTGGTCCTGCTCAACTTGAAACTTTTAGACTACAAGGTCTGTCTCCAAACCTCCAATAATGCATTAACCCCCTCCCCTCCCCC
>MCJB01039486.1:0-23609 GCA_002018475.1 Nicotiana obtusifolia | reverse complement strand
TGTCGATCAATACTATATCATCCGCAAATAATATGCACCATAGCTGTATAGGATAAAATCAATTCATATTACATACTCGAATAATAGAGTGACACGTGGAACCAGAGACGGACGGAAAAAGAGGCAAGTGGAAACCAAGGCCGGAGATAGCAGCTTCGGTTAGCACCGGGCAGACCTCGAAGGGAATATTGCTAACGAGGACAAACAAATGTTTGCCACCCAATGGCATTCAATGAAGAATATTCTTCAATATTAAATACTCAGTCTGTTATAGAGAATTTTAGTACTCATAGTCTGCCATTACACATTCATCAATGGCCCCATAATTGTCATTTAAGGGGTGGCTTGATCATAGGACCTTGTTACCTAGGTGTAATTATAAATAGTGACTTCAACAGCCATTGTAGGAAATGAAATTTCTGAGACTTATGCGACTTATTATTCTAAACTCAATAATACTTTATTTTCTGTCTTTTGATAATCTTATTGTTGTCTTCGGAAGCCTTGCTCCCGGAACCAAGCTATTTGTCGTCTTATCTCGATTTCAACACTAAGTTTATATTTTATTTAATTTATTTATTATTTTGGGATCAAACTAATCACTTGTTTATAAACCACGTTAAAAATTTAAATGTACCATTTTACGGATAAATAATTAGGCACCCACCGTGGGGCTTAGACAATTGCGTAACTGAGTTGATCTGTGCATCTATCACTAATCTGTTTGATTCTTTGTTTCTTATCAAAAAATCGTAAAAGATGGCAGATAACAATGTCAACATCGCACACAACGTTGAGGCACAAGGAAATTCGCTCAACACGAAGATTCGATCAGTGACACTCACAATGAGGAGGACGTGGTCAAGTCAGTCCATGGCGGGTAATATCCATGACACGTACAGTAGGCAACTCTTGATGATGCTGACGACAAGCATGTTGCAAAAATGGTAAGAATCCTAAGAGAACAGCAAAAGGCTATTATGGGCCATCTCTCGCGGCAAGACTAGGTCATGATAGAGTTGAGGCAAGCATTGTCGGGTGATTCCAACAACGAGAATAGAAGAGGTCCAATTCCTCCCGGTGCTCCCGCAAATCAAATAGGGTAAAGGGTCCTCGGGGTCGGCTTCGACGGGGTCGGGAGGAACGACAACAGATATGGTAATAACAATGGGAATGATCCATTTAAAACCGAGCTCATGTGGTTTATGAGGGAAATAAACGCCCGAATGGACCAAACTTCGGGCGCACCGCCAGTGTTAAAAGGATCGGACTCAAAGAAATATACCCAGTTGCCGTTCAAATCGAGCGCGGCACAGGAGCTAATCCGGAGCAGTTCAAAATGCCAGACGTACCAAAATATGATGGGACTTCGGATCCTCAAGAGCACATTACCACGTACACAACGACGATGAAAGTAAATGACTTAGCTCCGCACGAGATTGAGTCAGTCCTGCTGAAGAAGTTAGGGGAAACCCTCACGAAGGGTTCCCTGACATGGTATTCACTTTTATTCGAGCAGTCAATAGATTCCTTTGAGATGCTCGTGGATTCTTTCATCAAGGCCCATGTGGGGGCCAGGAAGGTACATGCCCGAAAGGCCGACATATTCAAAATTGTGAAGGAGAGTCCGAATTGCTGCGAGAGTTCATGACTAGGTTTCAAAAGGAAAGGATGCTGCTGCCGGCCATGCCAGATGAATGGACAGCTGAAGCATTTACTAAGGGACTGAACCGGAGGAGCTCTGACACTTCCTGAAAACTGAAAGAAAGCCTGTTTGAGTTTCAGGCAACTACATGGGCAGATGTCCACGATTGTTACGAATCAAAGATAAGAATATAAGCAAACTAGCTCGGTTTCCCGGCACCAACCACGGGGTCGAGATCGAGAAAAGAACAAGGAGAAGTCGAAGGATGATTTCGGCACAGATCGAGGATCTTCTAAGGGCCGGTTTTTGCCCTACACAAGGGCCGAAGGACGTGGCAGAAGTTTTCGGTCCGCGGACAGGTTCGCTACCGACAGGAGAGCTGACTGTGGCCGGAATAATAGATCATTGCAGGACAAAGAGATATCAGGCTCTCGGGATTCCACCTACCCCAGACTGTCCGAGTATAATTTCAATGTCAGCGTGGTGGAAGTGGTATCGGCGATAAGGAATATTAAGGAAACACGATTCTCAAGGCCGATGAGATCCGATCCTAGTCAGAGAGATCCTAATCTATGGTGTGAGTATCATGGGACTAACGACTATCAGATTGGGGACTACCGACATCTGCGTTGGGAGGTGGAGACGTTGCTGGAAAATGGCCATCTCAAAGATTTCTTGAGCGACCGTGCTAAAAGTAACTACGGCCGCAACTGGGATAGCGCAAAACCCTCGAAGATAGGAGAGGATCCTCCTCGACTAACGATCAACATGATTTTCAGGGGACGAGATTAATGGTGTAGCCTTTTCAGCAGCAAAAAAGACAAAGGTATCGATGACTCATAGCAAAAGACTTTGAGTAGTCGTCAAGGACAATATCATCTTCACAGAGGAGGACGCCGATGGACTCCTACTACCGCACAATGATGCCCTAGTAATTTCTCTTAATGATCTAGATTTTAAAATTAAATGTGTTTTGATGGAACCAGGAAGTTCAGCCAATATCATTCAATGGAGAGTGCTGGAGCAAACCAAGCTAATCAGGAGCATCATTCCGGCCACAAAGCTCCTCACCGGGTTCGACTTAGCAAGTGTGACAATCCGAGGGGAGATCCTGCTGCCCACAAATGCCGAAGGGGTCATGATGACTACCTTGTTTGAACTAGTAGATGGCGACATGGGCTACAACATTATTCTTGGAAGACCATGGCTACACGAGATGAAAGTTGTCCCATCAACATTCCATCAACTTCTGAAATTCCCAACTCCAGGGGGAATTAAAAAAATAAGAGAAAATCAACCGACGGCAAGGGAGATGAAAGCGATCTCGGTTTCCAGCAGTAAAGGGAAGGAACGTGCGGCATAGAAATTACAGGAACCGACAGCCGCTCCTGAACCAAACGAAGTTGACATAGAGGAAGAGCCGTCGGAATCCTATTAGGTACCAAGGTATTTCCAAGTACCGGAAGAAACAAATGCAACCTAATCCATGGCGGAAGAACTCGAGCAAGTCGCATAATTCGAGAAGTTCTTAGAGAAGAAGTTCCACTTGGGGACAACATTAAACTCCGAGCTCATGTCAGGATTTATAGAATTTCTTAAATTTAATGTTGATTATTTTGCGTGGTCGCATGCGAATATTACAGGTATTCTGCTAAAGGTGATCGTGCACAAGTTAAGCCTGGACCCCAACATCCCTCTGGTAAGGCAAAAGAAGTGCCTGATTGCCGAGGTCAGAAATAGGTTTGTCAAGGAAGAGGTAACTCGACTGCTTGATAGCGGTTCAATCCGGAAGGTAAAGTATCCCGACTGGCTGGCTAACATAGTAGTAGTTCCAAAAACGAATAATAATTCGCATGTGCGAGATTATAAATATTTGAATAAGGCGTGCCCAAAAGACTCGTTCCCATTGCCATTGATCAAATGATTGATGCAACGGCCGGGCATGAGTTGATGAGTTTCCTCGATGCATATTCCGGATATAACCAAATCAAAATGAACCCGGAGGATCAGGAAAAGACTTTGTTCATAACGAACTTTGGCATATACTACTATGTGATGCCTTTCGGGCTTAAAAATGCCAGAGCCACTTATCAGAGGCTCGTGAACAAAATGTTTGAAAAACAAATAGGGAAAACAATAGAAGTTTACATAGATGATATGTTGGTTAAGTCTTTACATGCAAGTGACCATTTGAGAGACCTTCAAGAAACTTTTGACATCCTAAGGAAGCATAACATGAAGCTTAACCCCGAAAAGTGTGCATTCGGAGTCAGCTCCGATAAATTTTTGGGTTTTCTTATGTCACAAAGGGGGATCAAAGTCAATCCTGATAAAATTAAAGCCATCCAGGACATTCCTGACCAGCTATCAAATGTAAAAGAGGTCCAAAGGTTAACTGGAAGACTGACCACTCTAAGTAGGTTCATTTCCCGGTCTTCGGAAAAATGCCATCATTTTTTCTCACCTCAGAAGAAGAAGAAGAACAACTTGGAATAGACTCCGAAATGCCAGCAGGCCCTAAGAGACTTGAAAAGGTATTTATCAAGCCCTCCGTTACAATCAAAATCGGAGGAAGGCAAATAGCTGCTAATTTACTTAGTGGTCTTGGAAGTAGCGGTAAGTTCTGTTCTAGTCCAGGAAGACGAAGGTACGCAATCTCCTATCTATTATGCTAGCAAAACTTGATGGGAGTGGAAGCTCGCTACCCGCACCTCAAAAGATTGGCCTTAGCTCTCGTAGTCGCCGCTCGAAAGCTTAGGCCTTAATTTCAATGCCACCCGATAGCGTGGTGACAACTTTTTCCCTGCAGAATATCCTTCACAAACCTGAATTGTCAAGTCGACTGGCCAAGTGGGCAGTTGAATGAGTGAATTTGACATCGAGTATAAACTCAGGACTGCGATCAAATCACAAGTTTTGACCAATTTCGTGGCCAAATTCAGTCCCGGACTGCTGCCTTTGGTCACCAAAGAAGCAGTGATGGTGTCGGAAATGACATGGGGAGTCTGGACCTTGTTCACGGACAGGGCTTCCAACATGAAAAGTTCCGGGCTCGGGGTAGTATTAATTACATCCTCTGGAGAAACCTTGAGGCAAGCCATAAAATTATTCCCTTGACTAACAATAAAGCCGAGTATAAGGCTTTGATTGCAGGACTTGAACTGGCCCGAGGAATAGACTCCGAGGTTATTGAAATCAAATGCGATTCGCAACCGGTGGTAAATCAAGTATACGGAATCTTCGACACCAAAGAGGAACGCATGCAACAATATGTGGTGAAAGTTCAAACTCTGCTCACACGGTTCAGGGAATGGTTAATCACCCACATCTCGAGAGAAGAAAATGCAGAAGCAGATGCCCTGGCCAATCTGGGCTCGTCCACGGAAATGAAGGGATCAGATTCTGGTAAGGTCGTACAGCTCATGCATTCGGTATTGGATATGGACAGTTATTATGAAGTAAATGCAACCAATTTGGTCTGGGACTACAGAATTGAAATAACCAATTATCTTGAGCACGGCAAACTGCCCGAAGATCCAAAGGCATCCCGGGCACTTCGCACCAAAGCAGCTCGCTACAGTGTCAACACCATGCGCCGTTAGTACACCAGCCGGCAGAACTATTGCATTCGGTATTATCACCTTGGCCATCCAAGCTCCCTGCAAGGTAAGATTTCTTTTTTATTTTAACTGATTACTTCTCTAAGTGGGTTGAAGGAGGTCCTTACCAGAAAATTGGCGAGCGCAAAGTGGTTGATTTCCTCTAGGAGAACATAATTGGCAAGTTCGGGATACCAAAGGAGATTTCCTGCGACAATGGGCCACAGTTCATCGGTGCAAAGGTTAAAAAATTTCTTGAAGACTTAAAAATCAAAAGAATCACATCTTCGCCATACCATCCGAGCACAATGGCCGAGAGGAATCGACAAATAAGGTGATTATTCAAAATCTCAAAAAGAAAGTGGGAGCAGCCAAAGGCAAGTGGCCCGAAGAGTTACCGGGAGTGCTACGGGCATACCGAATGACGATCAAGTCAAGCATTGGAGAGACACTTTTCTCTCTCGTATACGGAGAAGAAGCCCTGATCCCGTTGGAAGTGGGAGAACCTACCATGAGATACTTCCGGGCAGACAAAGAAGCAAACAACGAAATGTTGCTGGTCAAATTGGAGCTGCTTGACGAACGCAAGGACTTGGCGCATATAAGGATGGTGGCCAAGAAACAAAGAATGGAGAGATACTATAATCGAAAGAGCCAATCTCCATTATTTCAAAGTGGGGGACTTGATTTTAAGAAAAGTGACTCAAAATACCCAAGAGCTTAATGTAAGAAAGCTGGGTCCGACGCGGGAAGGCCCCTACCGGGTTTTAGTTGTCACCGGGAAAGGATCGTATGAATTGGAAAATCAAGAAGGAGTAAAATTGCCGAGCCACTGGAATGTGGAACATCTTAAAAGGTACTATTGCTGATGAACATCGCCTATACTGAAAGTATGTGTTGCACTCTTTTTCCCTTCGTCCAGTTTTTTTTCCAATTGGGTTTTCTGGCAAGGTTTCTAATGAGGCAGCAATGGAAAGCATACTACGAAGGTAACGCCATCAGCAGAAATAAGACCTTTAAATGACAAATCATGGAAACAACAAACCACTATGGGATGATTAGATAGTATTTGGCTCGATAACAAAATTCCTAACAGGAAACAAAGCTTTCTATCGGACCAAAAGTTATCTAACCGTTGACGAGTGCCCCTTCACTACAAGCCACTAGGGGGTGGTTAGATAATCTTTAGTTCGGTAGCAAAGGTCCTAATGGGAAATGAAGCTTGCTATCGGACCAAAGATTATCCAATCATTCACTAGTGTAATCTTCATAGTAGCGAGACTTCTAGTGTTCCAATTCGCATTTCTTCGCATTCGAACATGGGAGGGGGAATGATATGAGAATACAGCAACCTGATTTCCACAGAAACCGGGACTACAAAATCCAAAAACAAAAATGTATCGTCGGACCACGGACTACGCGGCCAGCCCCATAGAAACAAGTTGTACAAGTTAGCTACAAGTAATGGCAATTTCTTTTCAGCAAAATGAATACTTATGTACTTTTGAACATAAAAGGAATAAATAAAATCGTTTTATTTTTATCTTGTCCAAACGATGAATTAATTTTATCATTTGAAAGTTAATCAAGTTTTCAAATGCTAGTGCCGGAATAAACAAGAGACGTCCTCTTCAAGAGCACCGTAAATATAAGAGGTCCCTCTCTTATGAAACCCTCACAGTAAAGGGTTGGTTCCGGAAGAGTTTATGCCCGTAACCTAAATGCTATCGAGGAAAATTCACCTGAAGCCTTCCATAATTCGACGCAAAAAAGTAAATTTTGCTCAATGCTTAAACGAAAAGCACTTTTATATAACAAGTGTTCCAAGCAGCACAAATACAGAAATATGAAGAGAAAACAACAAAAGGAAAATAAAGCAACCCTAGAATTCGGGGAAAGAGAAGCATCTGGCACCCCCAAGAGAAGTAGGTGGATATGTCATCGGCTCGAGATCTTGGCCTTCATCATTATACTCTTCCTCATCAGTTCCCGAGAACTCGGAACTGGAATCGGAAATGGAATAGTCAGTTGCATCGATTCGAGCCGGATGGCACCTTTGGGTTGTTGACTCTAGCTCTCGGGCCTTGACGATCTAGGCATCAAAGTTAATGACACCCGCTTTGGCCACTTCCAAAGTTTTTCTCCTCATGTTATGCCTAGAATGTGTTTTCTCAATAGTGAGGGAATCCTCTCGATGCTGGAGCTCTAATCTAAGCCGATCAACCTCGGTCGAAAGGATATCCCGCTCGGATCTTGTGGCCCTAAGGCTGAGATCAAGGTCACGGATAGTGGATGTATGAACCTTATTGTGTTCCATGACCCTCTTTTACTTCTCTTCCATCTGGGCAAGCTTCTCCTCAGCAGCAGTAACCTTTTCAGCTTTAGAGTTCAAGGTTGCCTCCAAGTTATTAAATCTCTCAGTAGAGGCAGCCTCACGCTTTGGCTTCCTGAAATTATGCAATTAACTGGGAGGCCTCTTGGCTGAGGGTCATCACTTCCTGCTTGCTCTGCTGCAACCGAGCCTCAACTCACTAGCTTCAGTAACTTGTGCTTCCAGTGTCGGGAGGCGAGCAACAATTTGATCCCTCTCGGCCAACAGTTGATCCCGCTCGGACGTAAGCTTCTCTTTATCAAGGATCAACTTCTGAAGGCCCCCGGAAGCAAGGAAGTTGGCATGCGAAGCAAAAACTGAAGTTAGAAATCATGTCATAACAAATCAAGAGAAAACAGACAGCAAATAGAACAAGTACCATACTATTGCTACATTGTGCGTGGCATTATTTATCATACGCTCCCCCGAAAGAGAGTGTATTTTCTTTTGTTTTTTCTGAAGCCAGCGGCTATAGGCAATTAGCGAGTTCTACCGGCCAGGATAGCAGATGGCACTCGGTAGAAATCGAGAGGGAGACACTCATCCTCCTCTAGGGATCTGCAGAGGGGAGCGAATAGTTGTGCCCCAAATTCTCATAGTCTGGGGACTGGGGAGGAGAGACATCCTCTTCTCGGGTGTTTGCGGTTGGTGGGGGTGATGTAGCAGTTGTTGGTGACGAAGGTATGACTAGTGTTGAAGTAGATGAAGTTGATGGTGTTTTGGGTTGAGAAGCAGCTGTGGCAAAGGCAATGCTAGTTGTAGGTTGCTTATCAACCGAAGACGAAAGAGGCCCGATACTCTACCTCATAGTACCGGGAGCAGCAACTAGGGCTTGAAAGGGAGAATTGGCATTCTCCACTAGACCACACTCTCCTCAGAGCGCTTGGGAATCGTCCTCGGTTAGTGTTATAAACTCTCCAGATTGAGCATTCTGTTGAGCTGATGAAGGTCGATGTCTCCTCTGTAGGCATAAGTTGAGTCTTGAATGTTGAAGAATAAATCCAATTCGAAATCTTAGATCACTTCTAGGTATTCAAGAAAGGTGATAAGTTTAGGCTTATTGTTGTTCTTGTTATTCTAAAAAGTCAGGTTTCACAATCTATCTCTTGTTTTTAATTCTCTATCAAAGGCGATTAGTTCTTCGTTAGCTAATTGTTGTTGTTAGGTTTCTACTTCAAGAATAAATTTCTTGAATTCAAGAAACTCTTTCTTGAATTCAATCTATCTTTAATTTTACTTCTTCTTTTTTATTTCCCTATATTCTTTTAGCTTCCACACATTTTTTGATTTTCTTGTTTTTTCCTTAGTAGTTCTTGGCCCCCTATCGTATTGCTATCAAGTGGTATCAGAGCATAGGCTAATCAAAATTTCAATGATAATCTTGGGAGGTTCTTGCGACAAAAAACCCAAACAAAAAAAAAAGAAATTCAGCCCCAAAAAAGTGTTGTTGCTCATTATTGTCAGAATTCAAGTATTATTTGGTTTTCAAGTCTAGAAAGGAAACAAGAAGAGGGGATCCTAGTTCTTGAAGATTAAGGTAACTTCTTTCCTTATTCTTGTAGGTTTTGGTTTCCTAAATTCTTTTTTTTTTTTTCTACTAACCAATTTCTATTCTTCCTATGTTTGGTCTTCACTTTCCTTTTCTTTTTCTAACTCCACATTATTATCACTAAGATTGTGACTAGTAAGGTTTATTAATAAATTTTTTTAATGACCAAGAATTGCTTTGAGTGGAAAAAGGCAAGATAGGTGAGAACATTAGAGGAAAAAGCCAAATATAAAAGATACATATTTTTTCTAATCTATGTCAAGATGTCTCAAACAGGTAGTTATAGTGAAAGAAGGCGAGCTATGACTCAACAACTTGAAAAATCGAACTTATAGTGTACCGAATGGAAGGAAGACGATCGTAAAGTTATTTTTCAAACAAGAGCTAAAATGATGTCTGTGATTTATGCCCTAAGAATTGACAAAGAGTTTGGCTATAACTCAATTAGCACTTATATGGTTGAGAAATTAAACTTTCCTTGTGTTGAGCATATTGAACCCTACATGTTGAGAGGAATAAGGGTAGATAAAGAGTGTTATTACTAGTCTCTATTGGAAAGTATGAGGATGCGATCTGGTGTAATGTGATTTTCATGAATAATTATCATATCTTGTTGGGAAAATCATGGTATGTCTACAGAAGAGCTTCATATAACATGGAAAAAAAACTGATACTCTTTTGAGGTTAACGGGAAGAAATTCATTCTTGGACCTTTGACTCCCTCACAAATTTATGAAGATGAAAAGACTGTTAAATAGAATATGAAAAAATATGAGAGAGAAAATAATGAGAGGAGTAAGGGAGTGAAAGTCGACATCTCAAGAGAGGAAAAGGGAGAGGTTGTGTTGAGTGAAGAGAATGGGATATCAAGTGAGAAAAAGAATGAGCTTGAGGGAAAAGAAAAGAGTGAAGGAAATGAGATAATAAAAATGTATGAGGTAAAGAGAGAAAAATAAGAGGGTTTGAGTGATGAAAAAGAAAAAAACTTTAGTGAGAGAAAAGAGGCTAAGGGTGAGGAAAAAGTTAGTCTTGTGATAAAAGCCAAAGAGCAAGAAATTTTTTCTTTCCTTCCTAACCCATTAACTCTTTCTTATTCTAGTTCTTGTGATTTTATGCAGCCACGTGTTGAAAGACCTTTTGAAAGGGGAGGTGAGGCGCAAGAGATAGTAGAAAAGGATCCAATTGGATTCCAACATAAATTTGGAGAAATCAATTAGAAAAGGATCCAATTGGATTCCAACATAAATTTGGAGAAATCAATTCTTGTTGGATAGTGGAAGATAAAAGCTTGGTTAAATTCTTTGTTGTTGAACCTTTTGACTATTTTAATTCTTATTTATAGGTTTATGACATGGAGTTTGCTAAAATCATTGCTAAGTTTGAGCCATTGGATAAAAGAATACAAGGTGATAATGTTCTATTGGTAAATAAGTCCAGGTATGGTATGTATAATTGGTTTATTCGAATTCTTGGGCTTTCTAGAACACGTAAGGTATTCTTGGAGGTAATGAACTATACTCTTATTTCTTATGTTGGTGACTTTATTATTTTTTGTTAATGATGATATTTTGATGCATATCAAGTCATTAACTGTGATATCTAAGTTCAAATACAAGAGTAATTTTCTTCCTTTTGAAATTGAGTATGACATAGATGATTATGAAATCCAACTTGGTAGAAAGAGGCATGTAATTTATAAGAAGAGGCTTGCGAATGATTTAAATATTTCTTCTTCTCTTATTCAAGAGTCTAGTGAGCTTTCATATGATAAATTGCTAGAATATGATTTTTGTGTGATGGGGAGTCATTCTTCAAGTCATGTTGATTGTGATCTTGTAAAAGTGTTTGCTACTAGTAAAGAAGATATACATCATTGTTGTAACACTAGTGACTAAATACTCATTCATGAAACTATCTGTGACCGTTTCTGTGAAAATTTGAGCAATTGTTTAGAATCCCTTGGTGTTGCGAATATTATTGGGGAAATTTATAATCATAAGCTTGAATGTATTGAAATTTTTATTTTGGGATTTATGGATTCTTCTAACATTCTTGAGAATTTACGTGCTTCTTTGAATAGCTTACATGTAGAAGAATCCATGGGATTTATAATTGTAGATATTTGGCTATATCATAAAAGTGACTTATTTGATACATATGGTAGAGATACTTGTTTTAAATGGAAGTGTGGTCCATCTTGTGTAATTTCATCGTCATGCATAATTTTGGACGACCTTATTGACAAAATCGAATTGCAAGTTCCCTTGCATAGTGCATCTAAGATGGATTTTTATTGGACAAATCTAAGCAGGCATAAATTTTATTGGGATGATGATGTCCATATGCTTTATAAGGGAGTATATACACCTATTAGACTTAATTGGATTAAGTGGATACATGGTCACTATCTTGTTTTATTCCTACAATTTTTTCAGATTAGTGGATGCCATTTACTAGTGCCTTTTTTCTTTTTCTTGCAAGGTCGAAATTCGAAGACGAATTTTTTTCAAGAAGAGGGGAATGATAGCATCCTAGGAAGCTCAACTCTATTCAAGGATAAGGCTGAAGCTTTGGAATCTCAAAGAGGGCTTTAACAAGATGTCAAGCTAAAGAGTTGCAAAACGAGGCCATTAAAAGTGCAAATAAAGAAATTGCTTGCACCAACAGGGAGGAAGAGCTCAAGGGTAAAGGATATGAATTGGCTAGGTATTACAATTATTTTATGGCATATATTTATGTCCATGAAGATGAGGATTGGATCCCAAGAGACATCCTTTGAAGAAGGTCCTAATCAGTCCACTTTTGGACCAATTTGGCACCTAAAATGTGTCCAAACTTGCAGCCCATGAAGTCCTACATAAAGACACATTTTTATAACATAAAAAGGACTTACTTGATGTCCAAGAAGGGTACAATAGGTGTGCTACATGTTGAGTACAAATTTGTGCCAAGTTGCTTGCAAATTTCCTTCAAGATTTTCATGATTTTTAAGATATACAAGATTCTAACCAAGATTAGTTTGGGACTTATTTTCATATATTTTGGGACTATATTTATTGCTTTCCTAGTTACTTAAGGTTATGTTTTCTTTTTTCTAAGATTGTTGGAATTACTTTCCAAGAATGACTTGGTTTTTGCTTCCTAGTATATTTTCCTTTTCCTAAGGTAGTTGGACTTGTTGCCTAAAGTAGTTTAGGAATTTATTTTCTAGCCTTAATTTCGTGACCCCTCCTACCTATATAACGGGTGTCTTCTTTGTCTTTAGACTGAGATTATATAGACAATATCAATAAAAATTGTGAGATTTCTTGCACTCTTGTGTGTGGCTACTCTTGGATTTATTCTTCAACCTTCAAGACTCAACTTAAGGTGGTAAGATGAATTCTTAAAAATCTTATATCACTTCTAGGTATTCAAGAAAGGTGATAAGTTTAGACTTATTGTTGTTCTTGTTATTATAAAAGGTCGGGTTTCACAATCTATCTCTTGTTTTTAATTCTCTATCAAACGCGATTAGTTCTTTGTTAGCTAATTGTTGTTGTTAGTATTCAACTTCAAGAATAGACTTCTTGAATTCAAGAAACTCTTTCTTGAGTTCAATATATCTTTAATTTTTTTTTTTTGTCTTCTTTTTTGTTTCTTTATTTTCTTTTAGCTTTAGTACGTTTCTTGATTTTTCTTAGTAGTTCTTGGACCCCTATCGTGTTGTTATCACTATCTGTACGGGATAAAATCGGTTCATATTAAATACTCAAATAATAGAGCTACACGTGGAACCGGAAACGGACAGAAAAGGAGGCAAATGGAAATCAAGACCGGGGACAGCAGCTTCGGTTGGCACCGGGAAGACTCCGAAGGGAATATTGTTAACGAAGACAAACGAATATTTGCCACCCGATGACATTCAATGAAGAATATTTTTTAGTATTAAATACACACTCTATTATAGAGAATTTTGGCATTCATAGCCTGCCGTTACACATTCATCAATGGCCCCCATAATTATCATTTAAGAGGGGCTTTATCTTAGGACCTTGTTCCCTAGGTGTAATTATAAGTAGTGACTTCAACAACCATTGCAGGACACGAAATTTCTGACAAACATATGCTACACATTATTCTAAGCTCAATAATACTTTATTTTCTGTCTTTTGATATTCTTATTCCTGTCTTCGGAAGCCTTGCTTCCAAAACCAAGCTATTTGTTGTCTTATCTCGATTTCAACGCTAAGTTTTATATTTTATTTAATTTATTTATCAGTTTGGGATCAAATCGATTCGCTTGTCTATAAATCACATTACAAATTCAGCTGTATCGTTTTACGGGTAAATAATGACACCAAAAATTAAAGATTTTGAGCAACAATAGAAGTTGCTATAAAAATTTTCTTTTTTCTAGAAGAAAAAACATAAGCATAAAATTATTAATTTTTTTATCGACAAAATGACCGTATTAGATATTTATGTTTAACAAACTTCCTCTCATTAATTTAACCAATATATCTCTCAAATACCAAAAAAAAAAATGCTTCTCAAATAAATTAGGTCATTTGTGCTTTTAACTTTCTTGATAGCAGACATGACTCCTAAGTTTTCGCGTAAGTACATGTTCTATCTTACGTAACTTAGTGCCATTAAAATCCCTGTTCTCTGGCTTCTAATTTCACGTGAGTTTTATGACCTTTAACATGTTTTGTTGTACTTCCTGTTCTTCTTTTAGGACTAGTAATTAGTAACGCTGAATAAGAAATAACAATATGGCTGAATTAAATCCGTTCTTTTGTTTTGGATTTTGGAAAGATCGTTTTACTCATTTAGAGCATATTTAAAGGTGAAAATAGTACGGGATAGTCAGTTTTCGGCCTGATAATTGAAAAATAGTCAGTATTTGAAAAATCATTGAAAAATAGTCACTATTTTGCTGCAATACGGAAAGTTCCAGCATAATATACTGAAGATTGGTGCACCTGTGTATAAACTTCCAGCATATTATGCTGGAACTCCAACACACGGAAAGCTCCAGCATAATATACTGGAGATTGGAGCACCTGTTTATGAACTTCCAGCATATTATGCTGGTCCAGTATATTATGATGGAATATTTTCCGGACTTTGAATAGTATTTTCGTTCAGATTTACCTTTATATGAAAAGTTACTAAATTTTAATTACTTTCAAAACTATGATTATTTTTTAATTATCACTTGTAATCTGACTATTTTTTAATTTCACCCTATTTAAAGCTGATGTAACTTTGCACTTTTGCTCAATTCGAATGTACAAGCAGATATCAACTTGCATAAGCCCAAGTAACCGATCTAAGATATTTGGCCTACCACTGTAAATTGATTGCTCCATACAGGTTTGCTTACCGGGACTAGCAAACTAATCTGTAAAATTCAGTATTATTTTATCTGTTTAGTTAAAATTTCGTATCCAATATAAGTAATACCAGTATTATTTTATACCTCGAGTTCAATATTATTTTACACAATATTCAACTTGGGTTAACTTATTGCTTTACTGGAAAAATAACATTTAAAAGA
The DNA here is from genome assembly GCA_002018475.1 of Nicotiana obtusifolia. NCBI lineage: Eukaryota > Viridiplantae > Streptophyta > Magnoliopsida > Solanales > Solanaceae > Nicotiana > Nicotiana obtusifolia. Next base: position 8,900 of record MCJB01039486.1, on the reverse strand, counting down.
CCAAAATAACCTCGATTTCATATTTCCATTTTTTATTTACTCTAACAAGGGTAAATTTGTGAACTTTTGTATTATTTATATTATTATAAAAGTATGAATAGAATGTCGGTTTACAAAAATAACCTTATAATATTAAGCATAATAACTCATAGTAAACGGACATAACTGAAATTTTTGATATTAGCCTTATAATCCTACTAGTTTTAGGACATAATACTATATGTTAGGAATCCTACATAATTACCTTTAAGAATCCTATTAATATAATTACTTTAGGGTTGTCTAATTCATATAAAGTTGAATAAGTAAATATCATTAGTCATTTAATCCTATTACATTTATAATATACTTCTTAAAAATTTCTATTACTAACTTAATTCGAAAACGTATTATAATGTCCTATTACTAATTTAATTTGAGAATGTATTATATTGTCCAATTCTATTTAGAAAAAGGAGAGCCGATATTATTATAAAAGTATGAATACAATATTAACATACAAAAATAGCCCTAAAATATTAAGCAGAAGAACTCATGGGGAAAGGACATAACTGCAATAACCTATTTTTGGACTACAATACCTTCTTTGCTAATTTTTAATATTTAATATTTTAAAATTAATAAAATTTTATCTATTAAATTCTTACTAAAAATATGTAGGAAGGTTTAATAGAATTAATTTCTTAAGAATCTTCCGTATTGGCAATACATTACCACTCCATAATGTCCAATACCAAAATAAAAAATAAATGTAATATTAAATGGATTGCATAAATTGTTGAAATTGAGTAAAAAATAACCCCATGATCTCATCCAATTTCACTCCTCTATTTGAGGTTATGAAAACGATCGATGCAATAGTAATACCCAATAAGAGTCGGGGTCGAATTCCGTAGGAAGCTCTATGTATGGGAGTTAGTAGTATATATCTTAGCGTGTGAGTTTGTATATCTAAATTTGCACTCCCGCAAAAATTGGTTTGTTTTAAATTCTAATTTGAACTACAATTGTAATTTAAGAAATAGAACTAAGAAATTATTTTTGTTGTTTTTCAAAAAGGCCTAGGGGTATGACCTTCGCCTAGGTGTTTGCCTAACGGGTTGTAAACTTTAAAACTTGTTTTATTGGTCGAGGTATATTATAACTATCAACACTCGGTTACCCACTCAATACCTCTCGGTCAGAGAGTGATTTTGCCCAATTTGGCTTTCTCAAGTTCGAATGGATATTGAACAAAACGGTTGATAAAAAGCTCAAGTCGGGTTTTACTATCTCTAGGTTCAACCCTTTAATTTGGTTTATCAATCTCTTTATTGACCCAATATATTTCTAGCCAAGTTATCCTAGACTAAGTCTCTCTTTCTCAAATAGAGACCAAGTCAAATAGGCATGAACTAATGTTTGCAACCATTAATTCGTCAAATAAAAGCAAGAACACAGCTAAATAATAAACATCCAATCATAAACAAGCAATAAATCAAACACCCATTAAGTTTACACACTAGGGTTAGGTCACAACTCTAGTAAAAATCTAGCTACTCATGTTTGAAATTGAAGAAAAAGAAGAAGAAATGATAATTAAACTCATATTGCAAGATTGAAATGATAAAATCTATACTAAAATAGCTCAAAATATAAAAAACTACTAAAAGAAGTAAAGAGAAACGGCTACTATAGCTGCTGATGTCCCTAGTTAACCTAAAAATATAAAACTTGTCTATTTATACAAGGCTGGAAATTTCGGACAAAAATGCCCTTTCGGATGCTCTGTGGCCCCACAATTCCATGTGTCGTCCGCACTTTTCTTCAGCTTGACAGGATTGGAAGTCTGCGGTCGCACTGCACTCTTTCTGCGGTCCGCACTGTTACATATGCGACCGCACCTTGCTCTTCTACGGTTCGCACTTTTACATGTCCGGCCGCACAGCTCTTCTTCTACGGCCGCACAATAATTGTGCGGTCTGCACTTTGCTGGACTTGAATTGTAGATTCTCTGAACTTTGCTATTGTGTGGTCTGCATTTTTGCTGGACTTGAATTGTAGATTCTCTGAACTTTGCTCTGACCCAGCTTCTGCGGCCGCACAATTCATGTGCGGACCGCACTTTGCACTAGTCTCTGATGGGTTTTCCTTCACAACCTGCAGTCGCAGATGATATTCTGCGGTCCGCACTTCTGAGCTTTTGTGCCTTTTTTGTCCTTGAGTTCAGATTACTCCTTCTTGAGTTGGATTTCATCTCGGGAGTTCATCTTCCAATATTCCTGTAATTAAGCACATTTCATCAATTTTCGGGAACGCAATCAAATGCTTTTGGACTAAAACGAAAGCTAAAAGGTGCCAATAAGTAGTCAAAATTCCCACTTATCAACTCCCTCAAACTTAAGATTTTGCTCGTCCTCAAGCAAATAAAATGGTTCCCTCCTCCACTAATTAAGAGCCATTCCAGCAAATCAAAGTGAGACATTCACACATTAATTGGGACCAACAATTACCCACACCGCTTATGAATTATCAACAAGGCAACAAGTTAAACTTTTAAGCACAAATAGTTCTAATATGACACTTGAGCATCAAGAGTTGACTTTATTCATCAAGGAAGCTCGCTCTTTCATGTAGGTCGTTGTGGATCCCAAACTCCTCCTCCTCCTCTACTCTCCGTTTGACTATCTCACTAAAGAATTTAGCACTCAATCCAAGGATCTGCGAAAGGTTCACTCATCTCTCTCAAGGGAATATCGCAAGTACGGCTTTAAGTACCATAGGCTTGCCCCTCATGTAAATCACCAATAATGTAAGCTCACTCGGTCTGAAATCACGTAGGGCTTTTTCGGAATGCATTGAAGGCTTTTGAACTAAGGTTGGATATGCTATGATAGAACTGGTTCATCTTTCCTTAAGCACTCCATTTTCTTTTCTCGGCTCATGCTTTGTTAGCTCTTTGAGGCATTTTATTTTCCTTGGGGGGACTAGAGAGACTTAACATCACTATTTCTTGATCATGACATTAATTTTCTCCCTCTTTGATTTCTCCATGCTTTGCATCATTACTTTTCTTTGAATCCCTTCAACTCACAACTTACTTTCTTTTTTGCATTTTTCTTTTTGTTCTTTCCTTTTCTTGCCTTTCCTTCGCTTCATTTCTTTTCTCTTTTTGTGCCTTGATACCTCTTTCAGGTTCCTCATCTCTCCCCCATACTTACGTTTTTAGCCAATTGTTTCACAAGAGTATTAAGGAAAGTTCGGGTGCCAAGAGAGGGTCACTACAAAACGGGTAAAGGCTTGTAACATGGTTATCAAATGAGAAAGGTTCAAGGCTCAAATAGGTTGATTAGGGATAACAACATTGGCGGGCAATGAAAACTTCAAGCATGTCAAGGAGAGCCTACAATCACTTCTCAAGCCAAGCAAAACTTAAAATTTCTCCTAGAAACACATTCGGGGCAAGTTCTAGACCATTAACACGGGTGCTTGGACTTGCAACAACAATATCTCACATTTCACACAGCTGGATTGTTAAAGAGGATAGAGTAGAGGGCCCACAACGACCATATTCAAGATTGAAAATCACTATGGTTCAATTAAACCACTCGATGATAGCCTAAGTTAACACAAGAGTCACAAAGTCACTAACTAGAGCTATTTCTTTTCAAAAACTTTATTTTTAACCATAAGCATGTAGTTAAGTGTGTTGGTACCAAGTAAAGCGTGTTTAACTCTTTGATCATAACTCAATTAGGCTTTGTTATTCATTACTACTACTATTATTACCTAAACACCAAAAATGGACTCAATCCCTTAAGAAGGTTGTCATGCCATCCATCGTTAGGAAGAGTCACCCGGTTCACACAAAAACTACCTTTGGAAGGAACCGTGGTATTAAGAAAACCAAGGATTTATTATCCATTAAAACGTAGAAAGAAGCTATTAAATCAAAAGAAACTACTAATTCAAAAAGAAAACAAACATAAAGATAAAGAAGCTACAAGGAAAATTATTGAAAGCGTAATGAATATACATAATGAGAGATAAGAGAGAATATATACATGATGATAAAGAAGAAGAAAGTAGTAATAAGTTAATTACAGGCCAATTGTCTCATAGTTACCAAAATAAATAATCATCAAGATGTCAAAGAAACTCCAAACCCCCCCCCCCCTCTCGAATAAAAATAAGCATTGGCCCCAATGCTTAACAACATAAGAGTAAAAGAAGGGTGAGAGTGAAGAAAACTCCCTATGGCTCTGTGGCCATCTCTATGTCCGCAGCAGTGGCACCGATCGCAGCCTTATCCAATTGGATCTCATCATCCTCAAGTCGGGGAGTGGGTGGGTTGGTGAACATCTAACAGACTAAAAAAATTAGCAGTGTCTAGCTCTTTAGACTGGCCATCTGGTGTTGTAGGTGCTGTAGGAGCTGGGCCTGGGTGATGCGGGTCTATCAGCATATCAAATGGAATGTCTCCGACTGCTGCAATCTTGGTAACTATCGCTGGAGCTTATCCACTGACTTCTTGGAGACCTGGGACTTCTGCATCTTTTTCACTTCCTTTCCCAGCTCCTCTATGACTGACCCATGTTGTACCAGAGTGGCCATAATTGTGTTCTAGTTGTCCAAGAGCTTCTTCAAAGATTCTTCAACTGTGGGGGGAATCTGGGATGCTGGAATAGATGAATATGCTGCAAGAGAAGGGCTTCTTCGCCCGAACCTTCGTGTCAAAATCTTTGGGCTCTACCCGTGCATTCGTAGGTACTCAGTGATGGTGGGATACAGGTAGGATGTATCAACTTGCCTGGCGACCACTGACATGTTGGCCGACATCACGGCACCCACATTAATCGGGTACCCAGCCATGATGGAGACGACTAGAACTGTCCGCGTGATAGGAAGGTTTGTTTCATTCAAGCACGGTCCAGTCTACTGCATACGAAGGTCTGCCATCCCTTCGCCTCGAAGTTTAGGGTGTTCCGCTGAATAGGAACCCCTGGAGTGATCCATGGTGGTGGTGGCCCCAAGGCTGCAAGAAGCTCAGCTAGCCATGGGCGAGCTGCATCACCCAACGCCAACTTCTCCAAGTACTGTGCCGGCTCCACATCCTCAAACCCCAAATAGGAGTTCAGTGTGTGTTGGTCAAACCTCACTTTCAGATTCCTCACTTTCGTCACTTTGGTCCCTTTCTTTATGTGTTCCATATGGCACAGAATTTCTGGACCAAATACTCCTTGGCATTCACTACAATCTAGGTGAACCACATCCACCCCTTCCTCTCTCGGAACTGTCTCAACACTGCTAGATTGTACTTGTCGAGATCTTTGAGTTGGAACTGTCGCTCAAGAGTGAGCGATCTCACCGGCCACCACCCATGGAAGCTGGTGAAGGCAGCTAGAATGACGAAATGGTCCTCCCAGACCTCTTTCTTATTCAACCTCTCAAGGATGGCAACTGTCGTATCTCCCCCTCGGCCATCATATGGGATGTCATCAACTGTAGTAACTGGTGCCTCAGGGATAGGTGTAGAGGAGGGCTCGGAAGCCTGAATAGCACTTTTCGAACCCTCGGAGGTGCTATGTGAAGTGGAAGGCTCATCCCGAAGTTGATACATTCCTGATGGCTCTGATTGGACAGCCGGTATCTCTTGAACCGAGTTTCCCTCTGATGCTTCCCTAGACGGGGCATAAGAACTGGATTCGGAGGGCTCTGCATTTCTCTCTCGACCGGTTGTAGTCTTCTTTAAGATTATCTTTTGGAGCACGAGGGGTAAAGTACTCTTGCCTCAACCCCAGGAAGGTTCACCCCTTTCCTTTGAAGTGTCACCGCGGCCACGAGATCTAACCATTGTCTGTAACAAGCAATAGCATCAGTTAGTTGTAGTTCAATTTCAAACAGACAGTATAACAGAGTGTATAACATGAGTGCGGGGTGGGGAAGTGCGACCGCAGAAAGGGTTGTGCGGGCCGCACAATTTAAGCTTGCAGACGCGAAAATAGAACTACGGTTCGCACAATTATTAGTGCAACCGCAAATTTGAAGTGTGTTCTGCACTTTTATCATTGCGGAAGCACATTAGATATCCCAAATGTGGCAACTCTATGATGATAGAGATTACACTGTTCTACGGCCGCACTCACTTTTCTGCGGCCGCGATAGGATTTCTGCGTACCGTAAATTTCAAGTGCGACCGCAGATTCAGCCGTACTTACAGTACCCTAGTCTTAACTTCTGCGGACCGCACAATTACTTGTGCAGCCGCAGACTTCAAACAATTACAACCAGACTTTCAAGGGTTTGTTCACTTTTTGCACAAATTCGAGATGGTATTAACAATTAAGCATGAAAAACACATCACTTGTTCCCCACAGAGCAATTATCAGTTAACCCAACACAGTTTAAACCCTACATGGTAGTAAAATTGAAATCTATTGACAAATGGCCTAAAACTACCTAAAAATTATAAATTAAACTAAAAATTGAAATATTCTATGAGTCCAAATACGAAGTAATGCAAATGAGTAATCACAGATGTGTATTTAGTATGGCAGAAGATTGAACAGATGATTTCCAAGTGTTAGAGTTTAGAGTGCTCAGAGAGGAAAAAAATATACAGTAGCTCTTAAGGTTACTATTATAGTTAACGATCAGGTTTGAGGAACAAGCAAGGAGTGCGGCCACAGAATTCCCTCTACGGTCCGCACTCTTTTACCTGGGGGCTCAAATTCCCTTGATGATATGTGGTCCGCACAATTTGGGGTGCGACCGCAGATATTGGCTGTGGACCACAGAATTTAATGTGCGGCCGCAGATTGGCCATTTCTATGACAAATCAAACTTCAGAGAGTTTGCATTTTCCATTTCTGAGTTGTGCAGTCCGCACTGAAATTGTGCGGCCACAGTTGCCTTTTGTTGTAGCACTCACAATTGTGCAGTCTGCACTGTTCCACACTTAGCTAATTTTTCTGAGCATAGTTCCTGTAAAGCACACTTATTCCTACAACACAATTCAAATCTAGTTAGCACAAAAATAACACCTATCTACAGATAAGAAAAGCAAAAGAAAAAGAAACATGGTTGCCTCCCAAGAAGCGCCTGATTTAATGTCGCAGCACGACGCAGATTACCATCACTTCAAATGAATAACTCCCACCACGTGGCCATCATCAGCTTGTCTCAAATAATGCTTCACCCGGTGACTATTGACTCAGAATATCTCATCATTTTTGTTCTTCAAGTCCAATGCACCAGAAGACGTCACACCCACAATTTCAAAGGGACCACTCCATTTAGATTTCAGCTTTCCGAGAAACACCTTCAATCGTGAGTTGAACAGCAACACAAGATCGCCACCTTGAACTCCTTGTTTCGGATGTATTTGTCATGAAGGTACTTTATTCATTCTTTGTACAAAGACGAACTTGCATATGCATGGTACCGGAACTCATCCAATTCATTCAAATGTGCAACCCGCAATCCCAATCAAGATTCAACTTCTATAAAGCCCACATTGCTTTGTGCTCAAGTTCCACCGGAAGATGACAAGCTTTTCCAAACACCAACAGGTGTGGAGACATCCCGATAGGAGTTTTGAAAGCAGTCCGATAAGCCCATAGTGCATCATCAAGCTTCTTTGACCAATCCGTCCGGTAAGCATTCATTGTTTTGGACAAGATACTCTTTATCTCCCTGTTGGAGACTTCTACTTGACCGCTAGCATGAGGATGATAGGGAGTCGTAACTTTATGAGTGATACCATACTTGCTAAGCAAAGTGTCAAAAGCCTTGTTGCAAAAATACGACCCCCTATCGCTTATGATAGCCCGCGGAGTACCAAATCTTGTGAAAATATTCTTCTTCAAGAATGTCACCACACTTATTGCTTCATTGTTGGATAGGGCAACGGCCTCAACCCATTTAGACACATAATCAACTGCGATCAAAATGTAGGTGTTTCCACAAGAACTCACAAAAGGACCCATGAAGTCAATACCCAACACATCAAAGATATCGATCTCCAAAATGGTAGTGAGAGGTATTTTGTTCTTCTGCGAGATTCCACCGGCCCGTTGGCATTCATCACGTCTCTTCACAATGTCACTTGCATCTTTGTAGAGAGTGGGCCGATAGAAATCACAACTTAGCACTTTAGCCGCCATTCTTGCTCCCCCATGGTGACCACCATACGGCAAAGAATGGCAAGCCTCAAGAATAACATTTTGCTCTTCATCCGGTACGCATCTTCTAATTACCCCATCCATGCAAATCCGGAAGAGGTAAGGCTCGTCCCAATAATAATCTTGACAATCCGGTTTGAGCTTCTTCCTTTGATTTGAATAGAACTCATCGAGGACGATTCCGCACAAGGAAGTTTTCTAGATCGGCAAACCATGGCACCTCCTTCATCAAAATAGCCAAGAGTTGCTCGTTGGGGAAGGAGTCATTGATTTCAAGGCCATCATGCGGCCTCCCCTCCTCCTCCAAATGAGACAAGTGGTCCGCCACTTGATTTTCACTCCCTTTTCGATCTTGGATGTCAATATCAAACTATTGCAACAATAGCACCCATATCATCAACCGAGCTTTTGAATCCTTCTTGCTCATAAGATAGCGAAGTGCCGCATGATCCGTATGAACAATAACCTTTGCACCCATCAAGTATGGGCGAAACTTCTCAATTGCAAACATATTGGCAAGGAGCTCTTTCTGTGTAACAGTGTAATTGACTTGGGCATCATTCATGATCTTACTAGCATAGTAGACCGGATGAAAAATCTTGTTGATACGTTGCCCCAAAACTGCTCCAACCGCTACATCACTAGCATCACACATGAGCTCAAAAGGAATACTCCAATTAGGAGCGGTGATAATGGGAGTTGTTGTCAACTTGAACTTTAGCAATTCAAAAGCTCTCA
>MCJB01039475.1:18298-58341 GCA_002018475.1 Nicotiana obtusifolia | reverse complement strand
AGTGATACATTGGAAGAACATGTCAACTTGCTTCGTCAATTTGAGACATTAGTAGCACAATACGGAATCATGCTCTCAGCAAAAAAGATGGTTCTTGCACAAAAGGAGATTGATTTTCTCGGAATGCATTTTGCTCGTGGTGAATAGAGTCCAGGACCGCATATATGTCAGGAATTACTTAAATTTCCGAATACCAACCTCTCAACGAAGCATATCCAACAGTTCTTGGGTGTAATAAATTATGTAAGAGATTTCATCCCAAACATCTCTACGTACATTTCACCGCTCACGGGAATGCTCAAGAAAAATGCACTATCATGGGGAGAGAAACAGGATGAAGCAGTCAGAAAAATAAAGGAGATATGTAGAAATGTCAAGTCTCTCTACATCCCTTCAGATGGAAAAAAGATACTGCAAACTGATGCCAGCCATGAATATTGGAGTGCTGTTCTATTTGAAGAAAAAGATGGCCAGCAAAAAATATGCGGATACGCTAGTGGAAAGTTTAAAGATGCCGAGCAACATTATCACTCCACCTTCAAAGAAATTCTTGCAGTAAAGAATGGAATCAAGAAATTTAATTTCTTCCTTATCCATACAGAATTTCTAGTAGAAATGGATATGAAGGCTTTCCCAAAAATGATCCGAATAAATTCAAAAATTATCCCTAATCCTCAGATTCTCAGATGGGCGCAATGGTTTCTCCATACAAGTTTCAAATCAAGCACCTGAAAGGAAAGGATAATATTCTCGCAGATTTTCTATCGCGATCGGAAGAATTCTCAAAAAGATTTTCCCCAGCAAAACTAAAGCCAAACAGTCACATATTTATGTTTTCAAATACACCGGGAACTAGTTCATTGAAGCCAACATATCATCCACCGGAGTTGTTCAACCTCATGGATCCCTTTGATCCGTCAATTATTATGGAAAGAAGAACTTATTATGAGCTCCAAGTTTTCCAGCAATATGGAGGATCCATTCTCAAGCCTTATGGTGTCAATCCAAAATATCCGTTCTGCCATATATTCATAGCTCAAGCCAAGGATTTTCCACAAGAATTATTATGGTTTTTTTGGTACCTATGCCATCATTATTATATTTTCATGGAATTCAAATGCAACGTCTTCAAGGATTTTGATACCATTGCACCAGCCCTTAGAGTATTTTTACTATGGTTCAAGCCTAGAAGATATTGGACGAAATGTTTTAGTGATTCCTACGCAGCAAAAATATTCATGTTTCATAGGCCAGTGAAGATCATTAATGGAAAAGTCCAGGCGCAAGAAGAGGCATCATTCTGGTGGAAATTTCCCGTGTCCATTTTATCAATAGAGGAAGAATACAGCGAGGCACAAAGAATCAATTTTTCAGCAAAATAGGTGCATCCCAAAAGAGATATGGCCAAAAGAATGGGCAAGCTGTAATTATACCAATACCCATCCTCACTGGGATAGAGTCCGGGAAGCAGCAACGGAATACCAAACACCATATGAAGTCGTCCGAGAAAAGATCACTAATGACATTTCCAGATTAAAGTTGTGAATTACATCTCCCAGTCCAAAGGGAAAGGAACATAGCAGAGAAGAACCGTCAAGTTCCAGGCGCTACTTCACAAGATCTTCGAACATTCATGTGCAGAATCCCACAAGGATTTCATGAAGAAAGGAAAAAGCCCATTATGGAAAAACCAAGAGTTTATTATCAAGCTCCCTTTCAATAAAAATGAAAACATCAATACGACAAAAGCCAGTCATTCAGGCATGAATCCAGATCATCTTCAGCTTGCAAAGAAAAAATGCGAAGAACTTTTGGAATTTGATCTGATAGAGCCATCGGATTCACAATGGGCATGCGAAGCATTTTATGTCAACAAAAAAGCTGAGCAGACAAGAGGAAAACTCAAGTTAGTTATTAATTACCAGCCACTAAACCATATCCTCCAAGATGATAAATTTTCCATCCCAAATAAACTCACTCTTTTCTCCCACTTAGCCAAGGCCAAATATTTTTCCAAGTTTGATTAATAATCTGGATTTTGGCAATTGGGAATCCACCCTGAAGAACGACCCAAAACGGGATTTTGCATCCCCGATCATCACTTCCAGTGGAAAGTCATGCCCTTCGGGTTGAAAACTACACCCTCCTTGTTCCAAAAAGCCATGATAAAAATCTTCCAACCCATCCTCCATGCCTCCTTAGTTTACATTGATGACATCCTGTTATTTAGTGATACATTGGAAGAACATGTCAACTTGCTTCGTCAAATTGAGGCATTAGTAGCACAATACGGAATCATGCTCTCAGCAAAAAAGATGGTTCTTGCTCGAAAGGAGATTGATTTTCTCGGAATGCATTTTGCTCGTGGTGAATAGAGTCCAGGACCGCATATATGTCAGGAATTACTTAAATTTCCGAATACCAACCTCACAACGAAGCATATCCAACAGTTCTTGGGTGTAATAAATTATGTAAGAGATTTCATCCCAAACATCTCTACGTACATTTCACCGCTCACAGGAATGCTCAAGAAAAATGCACCATCATGGGGAGAGAAACAGGATGAAGCAGTCAGAAAAATAATGGAGATATGTAAAAATGTCAAGTCTCTTTACATCCCTTCAGATGGAAAAAAGATACTGCAAACTGATGCCAGCCATGAATATTAGAGTGCCGTTCTATTTGAAGAAAAAGATGGCCAGCAAAAAATATGCGGATACGCCAGTGGAAAGTTTAAAGATGCCGAGCAACATTATCACTCCACCTTCAAAGAAATTCTTGCAGTAAAGAATGGAATCAAGAAATTCAATTTCTTCCTTATCCATACAGAATTTCTAGTAGAAATGGATATGAAGGCTTTCCCAAAAATGATCCGGATAAATTCAAAAATGATCCCTAATCCTCAGATTCTCAGATGGGCGCAATGGTTCTCTCCATACAAGTTTCAAGTCAAGCACCTGAAAGGAAAGGATAATATTCTCGCAGATTTTCTATCGCGATCGGAAGAATTCTCAAAAAGATTTTCCCCAGCAAAACCGAAGCCTAACAGTCACATCTTTATGTTTTCAAATACACCGGGAACTAGTTCATTGAAGCCAACATATCATCCACCGGAGTTGTTCAACCTCATGGATCCCTTTAATCCGTCAATTATTATGGAAAGAAGAACTTATTATGAGCTCCAAGTTTTCCAGCAATATGGAGGATCCATTCTCAAGCCTTATGGTGTCAATCCAAAATATCCGTTCTGCCATATATTCAAAGCTCAATCCAAGGATTTTCCACAAGAATTGTTATGGTTTTTTTGGTACCTATGCCATCAGTATTATATTTTCATGGAATTCAAATGCAACGTCTTCAAGGATTTTGATACCATTGCACCAGCTCTTAGAGTATTTTTACTATGGTTCAAGCCTAGAAGATACTGGACGAAATGTTTTAGTGTTCCTACGCAGCAAAAATATTCATGTTTCATAGGCCAGTGAAGATCATTAATGGAAAAGTCCAGGCGCAAGAGGAGGCATCATTCTAGTGGAAATTTCTCGTGTCCATTTTATCAATAGAGGAAGAATACAGCGAGGCACAAAGAATCATTTTTCAGCAAAATAGGTGCATCCCAAAAGAGATATGGCCAAAAGAATGGGCAAGCTGGAACTATACCAATACCCATCCTCACTGGGATAGAGTTCGGGAAGCAGCAAAGGAATACCAAACACCATATTAAGTCATCCGAGAAAAGATCACTAATGACATTTCCAGATTAAAGTTGCGAATTACATCTCCCAGTCCAAAGGGAAAGCAACATAGCAGTGAAGAACCGTCAAGTTTCTGTGAAGTCGGTGATTTGGAATAACCTTGGAATCTTAGAATAAGGTCTGAACTGCTTTTTAAAAGCTATCCCGTTGGCCTTGATCTGGAGTTGATCTCTAAGTTGCCTGTAAATGTCGAATCCAATAATAAGATCTTTTCCTGGCACATCAGATCCTAGCAGCTTGGTTTTGTACTTCATGCTGGAAAGAACTCAATTGTGACCGGGTGCTTTGTAATGACAGTTGTGGTTAAGATTGCATTTGATGCAGTGTTGAAATCTTTAAAGTGCGGCACCCATTGATCTTTAGGGAGAACAGGATTTATGAGCGAGGATGCAGCTCCGGTGTGGATGAAAGCGATAACTCGAGCTGGTTTATCCCATTTGGATGAATAGACTTTGAGTTCTACTTGAGGAACGACTGTGAGAGCATTGATTTCTTCTCGGGCTTCGATCACTGGTTTTGATATTTGGTACAGATCATTGCCTTGATCTTCATAGATATCGAGAGAGAACATAGTTTCTTCATTGGGTTCGTCATCCACAGAGAATATGGATTCAAGGTCCTCCTCTTTTCCAAGATGTATGCCAGTGTAATCTTCAATCTCTTCAAGGAGTTTGATAGATCTTCTTGATTGGGGATAATTTTTTGCGAAATGTCCAATCTTATGGCAAATAAAGCATCTGTCCTTCCTGTGAAAATTCCTGGCCTTCTGCGTCTGAAATATTTTGTGCGTCTCTTGGATCTTGATTTTCCATCTGGAATTTTTGGCCATCTGAATCTCTTGAATTCTTTTCGTCGTCTAGACGTGCTGCAGGAACATCCTGGTCTGGTGATTAGATCAGTTTTGCGGCATGCTTTGTCAAACGCTGGATTGTGCAGGATAATTTGCTTTTGGGCTGAGCGCTTCATACAAATGTCATCCAATGCGACGAAAATAGCCTGCCTGATGTAACCAATTTGTGGGATGGTTATGGACTGGAACTTTTCTTCAATGATGGTCATGGTTCGGCTTGTCAGTAACTTTGGAAGGGAAGAGACAAAGGCTTCCTTCAGATTGATGTCTCCGCCAATTTCAAAGTCTATCTTGGCCATTTTTTGAAAATGTCTGTCAATATCATTTCTGTCGAATGACACACACTTCATCTCGAAGAGTTGTCTTCGCATTTTCTCCTGTCTTTGGCCAGTATCTCCACAGAAAACTTCATGTAGGATCCGGATGTTGAAGGCAAAATCTTGGGAAGTGAGAAAAATATTTTTGTCTTGAAATCCAAGTGATTTCCACCAATCTCGAAGGATTCTTGAGAATCGTGAAGTGAGCTCTGACAAGATGACATACTTTTCTAGTTCTGCCAAATTTTTTGTCACCATCCAAGTATAGAAGTCTTGGATCTTCTGAGGCCATTTTGAAACCTTGACGTCGTCTAAGGTGAAAGTATGAAAGCCGGTTCCAACTGGCTTGGATGCCATGGGCTCATATCTTCTTTCTGGGATTGGCTCATCTGTCATACCTTCTTGTTCGTCATCTAGTTCAGACACTTCTGGCTCTCTTGGCTGGTTTACAAATAATTGGGGATTGTCATCTTCGGAGGAGTTTGTTGTAGATTCATTGCTTGATTGAGAGCTATCTTCCATTGATTCATCTTCTGATGAATTCAGAGATTTTGACCATGGAGTATCTTCTTCTGATATGCATCTTGGCTGGGAGACATAGAGGTCTGGAGCCTTCTGGTCAGAAATCATCAGATTTTCGGGGTTGGACCCTTTTGAGCTTTCTCCTTGGTCTCGCCGTTTCTTTGTTTGTTTCTGTGCTGCAATTGCATCTTTTCTTTCCCAAACCAATTTTGCAATATCAAACTCCTGTTCTTCTTTTACGGGTTGGGTGAAAAAGAATGGATTTTGTGAGGCAAATGGAAAAGTAGAAAAGGTGTTGTCTAATTTAGGTGGGGAATATGGTTGTGGAGACATAGGGAAGAAAGTAGGCTTTGAAGGGACAACCGGGGTTGTTTGTGGCTTAAAGTGGTCATTTCTTAAGAGCTGAATCTGTTCTTTGAGGGAAACCGTCTCTTTTTGTTGTTGTTGGAAAAATTGGAAAAGTGAAGTTCCTGGCGAACAAATCTCATATTGTAAATTTGCCAACCTTAATTCCAACGTTTTGATTAGTCCTTCATGGCGAGACGATGTTTGCTCCATCTTTTTCTCAATTATTTCCACCTTGCTCATCATTTTGTTTTGTGTATAGGCCACATTCTTTATGGTGTTTCCAATGTTGGTCAATACCTTGTTTTGGCAGATGGAGTTTTCGGATTGCCAGTTTATTGTTGCCTCGATGTCACTTGTTGTGGGTTTTTCTCCAGTAAGCAGCACTACGTTTTTCCTGGGAATTTTTGGAGCATGGCTTATACCCTCCTTTTTAAAAGGTTGTATTGAAGGAAAGTCTTGGGTATGACTGGAGCTTGAAGGGCTTAGCATGAATTTCTGTGGTTGTGGGGGATTTTTGATTTTCGGAATTGGTGAAGTTTTAGGTTCAGGTGGCTTTTTGGGTTGTGAGGTATGGACTGGTGGTGAATTGGGTTTGGTTGTGGTTTCACTATCTTCCCAACTTGGAGTGAATTTTTCTAGTAATTTTGGCCATTCCTGGGGTTTGTAACTGACAGGAAATTCATATTTTTTGGACAGGGTTTTAGATGGAGTGGGAGACATATTCATTTTTGTTAAGGAAGACGATGATTGAAATGACTCAGACATATTTAGTAAACTGTTCCTCCCTCCGAAAGGATGGGCTGGCTCTTATACCACAGTATAAGAAGAAAGCAAGGGACTCCGTGAAAGCAAGCTTAATCATAAGTACGAAACCACAGTATAAAGAACAAAGCAAGAGACTCGAGGAAAGCAAGCTTAATCATAGGTACGAAAGTTTCCCTACAAAAAGGGGCTGGCTCTAGCCAAGCTACACAAACGTTTGTTATAGTACAAAAGTTTTCTGAGTTGTGTAGCTTGGCAAGCCATCCCTGAATGGGTTGTTGAAGCCAGCCCCCTTTGTAGGAAAACTTTTGCGACTATAAACAAATTAGCTGTTTGTGTAGCTTGGCCAGAGCCAGCCCCCTTTTTGTAGGAAAACTTTCATACCTATGATTAAGCTTGCTTTCCTCGAGTCTCTTGCTTTGTTCCTTGTACTGTGGTTTCGTACCTATGATTAAGCTTGCTTTCACGGAGTCCCTTGCTTTCTTCTTATACTGTAATGTTATACGAATCAAGGTTGTTGTAACTTGTATTTTTGGGTAAAACTAGAGGTGCTTAATATGCTCAGGAGGTCGTCTTTTAAGGTATTTTAATCATATAATATCCGTATCATAATTATTGAAGTCAAACGAGTTATGAAACAAAAGTCGACAAAAGTTGTCGCAACATACGTTCATAATTCTACTTAAACTTTAGGTCAAATGTTACTAAGATTATTTCCCAATTTACTTGGAATTACGGGGTAATCTAACCACCAAATTGGAGATCTATGCGTCTAGTTTCCAGCTCATTAAACCGTTTGTCGATACAACGTCGGAGTAGAGAGATATTCATATTTTTGCAAGACTGCGCCAAGCAGCTCTCTATGGGACCCTCATAGGCGGTTGAGACATATTGATATATATAAGATGCCTCAACCCCATTTTAACTCATTCCTTTTCAGTATATTTAGACCATAGACACCTAAAAACACTGTCTCAAGGTTCTCTCATGATCCAAGACCCAAAAAAAGGGCAAACAACACAAATCAAGTGTCGGGCTACCCGTCGTGCTAGTAAGTTTCTTGTTCTTCTTGTTGTTGCTGATTTTTGGATTGTTCCAGCTCGTGTGGGAGGTTGTTTTACGTGTTTTAAGTTCTGTAAAATGCTCTCTCAAGATTTTAATATCAACCCTAGGTGATTCCAAGTCTTCCAAAGTGATTCTAGTGCCGATTGATTGCTAGTTACGCTTCCTTGTTCTATTGGCGGCATTAGAAGGATATTTCGTAGGGAATCAAGGTCAAATTGGATTTGTTCTTTCTGTTTAAAGGTAAGGAACCTCTTACTCTACATGTATTTAACATTGTCCATGTTGCGGCTAAGTCGTTGAAGCTAGAACTTGTGAGTTATATATCGAAAGGCTTGTTAGTAATGTTGTTGGTTGGTGGAGTATTTTGGGAGGATCAATACGATTATTATTGATGTGTTTTGGGCTGTTTGATGATTGTTTTAACTTGTGGGAAGTCATATAAATTGGTGAGGTGCTGTCCGTTTCATTGTAATATAGGTTGCGGTCGATACATAATAGTTACGACACTTAAAGGATAACGTATCGTCATTTCTTTTATTGTAGACTAAGGAGTCATAACATTTGCATAGCTTTAGGTTGGGCAGTATATACAAGGTATGTGAGGCTATCCCTTTCCTTCTTTTTCACGACTCCGATTGTACATAATGTAATGAACGAGTGTCCAAAGACATTCCATTACATTGTTTCCATTCTTATGGAACGATTGATGTTGATGTTACTTATCTTATTATTATGTTATTAATGTTGTTGGTACTTCCTGATTCTTATACGATCCATGACGAAGAGTTAGTCCTAATAATGTGTACAGAGGTTACCAACCATATGTCACTCTGAAAGGTTCAAAATGAGATTACAATGAGTCCAGCGTGAATTATATATATGTACCTATTTTAATCAACTAAGCCGCGCTATAGTCGGCCGGGTATGACAAATATTTTGCAACCCTTGATCAGTTGGGTTTTATTGAGCTCCACGTGGCCGGGTACGATTTTACCGAGCCTTATGACGGCCGGGTACGTTCTTACTGAGCCTATTACAGCCAGGTATGATATGATGATGATGATGCCCATAGAGGCATATGTTTTTAAAAGTATATGTGTATACATATATGTATCATGCATTTCATGTCATTCACCCTTAGAGGCACTCAGATGTTATAGGTTGTATATTCTCTATTATTGTTTACATTACTATTCTTACTTATTCTTTCCTACCTTACATACTCAGTACTTTATTCGTACTGACGTCCCTTTTATTTTGTGGATGCTGTATGTCGTGCTGCAAGTGCTGGTAGACAGGTAGACGAAGCTCCCCATCCACAGTAGACTGCCCAGTTCAGCCATTATTGGTGAGATCCCTTCTCCGGATTTGCCGTGGTCTTGGTAAGCATTTTTGTTATAGCCATTATAGGTGTGTCAAGGCCCTGTTCTTGCATTGTTGCCACACTTACGTTCCTTTAGAGGCTCATAGACAAGTGTTGACTCATGTATAGTTTGGATTGCTTTGTCGACTAATTTTTTTGTATAGTCTCTCATGGCACCTTGTCGGCTCGTACCTTATATATACCTTCATGACAGCCTTGTCACCCATTTATATATGTTCATGCCATTATCTGTCATTGTTGGTTGTTTAGGATTCATTTCTACCATTTATATTGATCTCGTCGGCCCTTATAGATAATAAGAAATTTTAGACAAAATGTACGTTGGTGTTCGACGAGTATGGCCTGGGTGCCAGTCATGGCCCTCCAGTTTGGGTCGTGGCAAACTTGGTATCAGAGAAAGTCTGTCCTAGGGGTTGTCTATGAGTCGTGTCTAGTAGAGTCTTGATTATGGATGTGTAGCGCGCCATATTTATATCAGGAGGCTACATGACATCTAGGGTTGTTACCTTCTTCCTGATTGTAGATCGTGCGTAGACTTGAGTCATAAGTATTCGTCTCAAATATTCACTTTGTTTTCTTTCAGCGATGCCTTCAACTAGGAAGTAAGCGATTAGTAGACGGCTTGATACAGCTGCGGGAGAGGGTACCAGTCAGGTGCATCCAGCCAGAGCAGGCCAAAGTGAGGCTCAGAGTGAGATGCCGTCTCATACCTCTACTCCGTCTCCTCCAGAGGATATTAGAGGGACCCAGCACCTCCAGTTCCTCCGTATGGAACTACAGACCACGATATGCACAGTGTGGTGCAGTTATTGACTAGATTAGTAGCTGCTCAAGCTTAGAGGCAGAATACCGATGCTGCTGATAAACTAATTAGCTCGAGAGTTCGTGATTTTATTACTCTAGACCTTCTAGTGTTTACTAGATCAGACCCCAAGGAGGACCCCCAGACTTCTATTGATCTGGTTCATCGTACACTACGGGTTATGCATGCTAGTGATACTAAGGCAGTAGAGTTGGCTTCTTATCGGTTACGGGATTTAGCGGTTTTTTGGTATGATAGTTGGGAGAGATCCAGGGGTTCGAACGCTCCTCAAGTTGTGTGGAAGGATTTTTCTGAGGCATTTCTTCGTCACTACTTGCAGTTGAGATATGACGAGCTAGAGCTGACAAGTTCTTGAACCTTCGACAAGGTAATATGAGTGTGCGAGAGTATAGTATGCAGTTTGATTCTTTAGCAAGGTATGCTCCACATATGGTGGTCGGCATGAGCGATAGGGTGCACCTGTTCGTGAATGGGTTGGGACCACATCTGATAAATGAGTTCATGACAGCCTCCTTGGTGAATGGCATGGATATTTCCCGTATTCAAGCTTATGCCCAGACACTAGCGGATCATAAGCGCCAGCAAAGGGCAGATATGGAGCAGGATAGGGGCCAGCATACGAGACGAGATTCGTAGGTTATTTTAGTGACTTCAGAGATAGCATCAAGACCCAGTCTTTGAGGAGTTCGGCGCCACCTGTAGCTAGTGCTCCTTCACAGTTTCAGAGGCCTTGGTATGATCGGTCTATCTATTCTGGTCCAGGTATAAGTTCGCGGGCATCAGGCTCGCAATATCATAGGGATACTAGTCAGACGAGACCCCCAACACCCTATTGTGATCAGTGCATCAAGGCTCACTTTAGACTTTGCTGTCGAGGTTCCGATGCGTGCTATTCTTGCGGACAGCCTGGCCAAATGATACGGGATTATTACAACCGACATTCACGTACGTCAGTTCACGCCGTAAGTTAGTCAACGTAAATCCAAAAATATATTATTTTTGAGATGATAAGAAGTTTATCCTATTGGTCTTTATTGATACAAGGGTGTATAAGAGCGGTTAACATGTATTAGAAGTTAAACGAATCAAGGGTGTTGTAACCCGTATTTTGGTAAAAACTAGAGGTTCTTAATATGCTCAGGAGGTCATGTTTTAAGGTATTTGAATCATATATTATCCGTATCATAAGTCTTGAAGTCAAACAAGTTATGAAACAAAAGTTGACAAAAGTTGTCGCAACATACGTTCATAATTTTACTTAAACTTTAGGTCAAATGTTACTAAGCTCTTTTTCCAATTACTTAGAATTACGGGGTGGTCTACCCACCAAATTGAAGATCTAAGAGTCTAGTTTCCAAATCATTAAACCGTTTGTCGATATGACGTCGGAGTAGATAGATATTTGTATTTTTGCGAGACTGTGCCAAGCAGCTCTCTACCCACATAGGCGGTTGAGACATATTGATATATATAAGATGCCTCAACCCCGTTTTAACTCATTATTTTTAAGTATATTCAGACCCTAGATACCTAAAAACACTTTCTCAAGGTTCTCTCATGATCCAAGACCCAAACAAAGGGCAAACAACACAAATCAAGTGTCGGGCGTCCCGTCGCGCTAGTAAGTTTCTTGTTCTTCTTGTTGTTGCTGATTTTTGGGTGGTTCCAGCTCATGCGGGAGGTTTTTTTAAGTGTTTTAAGTTTTTTAAAATACTCTCTCAAATTTTTAATGTGAAAGCTAGGTGATTTCAAGTTTTCCAAAGTGATTCTAGTGCCGAAAACCCCGAATTGATTGCTAATTTCACTTTCTTGTGCTTGTGGCAGCATTAGAAGGATATTTCGTGGGGAATTAAGGTCAAATTGGAGTTATTATATCTTTTTAAAGGGAAGGACCTCTTACTCTATATGTACTTAAGATTATCCAAGTTACGGCTAAGCCGTTGAAGCTAGAACTTGTGAGTTATATATCGAAAGGCTTATTAGTAATGTTGTTGGTTGGTGGACTGTTTTGGGAGGCTCAATACGATTATTATTGATGTTGTTTGGGCTGTTTGGTGATTGTTTTAACTTGTGGGAAGTCATATAAATAGGGGAGGTGCTGTCCATTTCATCGTAAAATAGGTTGCGGTCGATACATAATAGTTACGACGCTTAAATGATAATGATAGTGTCATTTCTCTTATTGTAGATTAAAGAGTCCTGACATTTGCATAGCTTGAGGTTGGGCAGTATATACAAGTATGTTAGGCTACCCCATTCCTTCTTTTTCACGACTCTAATTGTACATAATATAATGAATGAGCTTCCAAAGATATCCCACTCTTAGAAGCTAGCAGTACTTACATTGTTTCCCTTCTTATGGAACGATTGATGTTGATGTTACTTCTCTTATTCTTATGTTATCAATGTTGTTGGTACATCCTGATTCTTATAAGATTTGTGACGAAGAGTTAGTCCTCATAACGTGTACGGACGTTACCAACCTTATATCACTCCGAAAGGTTCAGAATGTGATTCGAATGAGTCCAGCATGCATTATATATATGTACCTATTTTAATCTACTGAGCCGCGCTATAGTCGGCCGGGTACGACAACTATTGTGCAACCACTGATCAATTGGATTTTACTGAGCTCCACATGGCCGGGTACGATTTTACCGAGCCTTATGACAGCCAGGTACGTTCTTACCGAGCCAATTACGACGAGGTACGATATGATGGTGATGATGCCCACTGAGGCGTAGATTTTTAAAAGTACATATATATATATATATATTATATATATATATATATATCATTCATTTCATGTCAAACATCCTTAGAGGCACTCAGATGTTACATGTTGTATATTCTTTATCCTTGTTTACATTACTATTCTTACTTATTCTTTCCTGCCTTAAATACTCTGTACTTTATTCATACTGGCATCCCTTTTATTTTGTGGACGCTGCATGTCGTGCTGCAGGTCCTGATAGACATGTAGACGAAGCTCCCCCACCTCAGTAGGCTGCCCAGTTGAGCTATTATTGGCGAGATCCCTTCTCCAGACTTGCCGTGGTCTTTGTATGTATTTTTATTATAGCCATTATGGGTATGTCAGAGCCCTGTTCCGGCAATGTTGCAGCACTTATGTTCCTTTAGAGGCTCATAGACTGGTGTCGACTCATGTATAGTTTGGATTACCTTGTCAACTTATTTTTGTTGTATAGTCTTTCATGGAAGCTTGTCAGCTCGTATCTTATATATAGTTTCATGACAGCCTTATCACCCATGTTATATATGTTCATGCCATTATCTGTCATTGTTGGTTGTTTAGGATTCATGTCTACCATTTATATTGATCTCGTCGGCTCTTATAGAAAATAAGAAATATTAGATAAAATGTACGTCGATGCTCGGCAGGTATGGCCCGGGTGCCAGTCATGGCCCTCCAGTTTGGGTCGTGACATATAATCACATGATATACCACATAACTAAGATTCTCATAGCATTACCTTCCGACGACAATAGCTTCTCGAGGACGAGCCCAGTATTGGCAACAAACCTCATATCAAATAAAACATTATTCTACACCTTCATACATTGCCAATGATGGAAGGAAACATGTATAAATACATAACCACTCATCAAATCAGCAAATCGTGGAACTCTCTTGCCTGACAAAAACCATAGCCAAAATCTAAGTCGGCTAGTGACATTATCCTTCCAATATACCTTTATCAAGTCCAATTACACTTATTCAAGATCAATTAACCTCGCCCAATCTAGTACAAGCTGCTCCACAACCATGGCACACCGATCTTATATAGAGCCACATACCATGCAATTTGTGCACCAAACATGCAACAATTTTGGATGTAGCCAAATGATGAAAAGAGAAACAAATGAGAGAACCACCCCCCGGCTCAACATATACCACTACGAAGTGCAATGCTATGAGCCCATCTCTCAAAGGAGAAACAAAAGACATAAAATAAGCACAAGGATCATATCCAAAACTAACCCCGTTGCGATGTGTGTCCCGAAGCAAACTCCGGTCCACATGGAATACCTCGAGGCATGAGTCTCACAATGAATAACCATATGCGTAATATACAACAGCCAAGCGAGGTGCATGACCATAACCATGGAAAATCGGATATTACTGCATGTATACCACAAACAAGAAAACCATAACTAAGGCGCGATCAACCATTCAACACCCCAGGAGCTATCTTGCTCGAATTCCGCCACAAGGCCCAAAGAGTACCACATCATATGTAAATAGTCAAAGTCTCACAACTCATCGTGGTGTAGAAAAGTAACACATAGAACACATCAGAACACGAATAAGGTCAACACTAACTGATGACACCGCCCGCTACAATAGCTGCACTAAGTAAACAAATCCGAGCGGATGTAGAATATATCTCCTCATTAAGCCTTCCAGTAGCCTCCAAATCACCTCTGATCCTTCCCGAAATAGGTGAATAACCTACGAAAACCCGTGATCACCTATCCATAGCAGATAGGATCAGTCGTCAACCTCTTAGCACACCCTTACCGTTCATAACCTGGGAACAAGCTGCCCCTGAGAACCCTCTAAGTGTTCAAATCCTTAGAATACCAGAATCTCCATATTCGATCCCAACTACACTAGTCAAACGACTGATACATTCCTCATACACAATTATACCACGAGAAATATTTCTATACTTCTTTTGTGCCACATGGAAAAATCTGAACATTAGTGCTTGATCAATCAGACGATTACAATAATATCAGTCAGGCATCCGCAAGTCAAAACACAATCGGCCCTCTGGTGTGCACACCCTTCTCAAGTGGTATCAAATAATGCTAGAATTCTTCTAAACATCTGAAATCGTCCATGACGTCTAGAACTCGTGACCCCATCCAGGCAAAAATCGTAACACGCAACATGTTCCTTATGCCGGTGGCAGACATCTCACTCAAGCGGTGGTCGACACTATCAAAAACTCTTCGAGACCCATCTGCACATAACTAATCCATCATAACTGAATTTCCCTGCTCAGCCATGTCACACAAGTCGTAAAACCCAAGAGCACTTCCATGAAGCGCGAAAGCATTACCACACCAAAAAAACCAATTACCTTTGTTGCTATGATGAGCCAACACCACCAAGCTGACCCATTTCTTCTAATCCTCCTCGACTTGCCTTCAGGTTAACACCTTCCCTTGTCAGTACACAATGATCCTAAACCGTAGCTCATTGCAGGAGATCCTAGCACGAACCACATCATCCAAAAGCCCATAAACTGCTGTATTTCCTCTGTAGCACCCAATAATCCCACAATCGAGATACCCACTCTGAAGAGACCTTTGTGAATCTGAAGTTGTTTCTTTAACCCCTTCGATACTGAAATATAGAATTTAATAATGCTGCATAAAACCGCAAGGCTGAGAACTATCCCATGTAGATATGAGACCTAAGCCATATGCAATTCTGGGGAACCCTTCAATACCACATATATACCTCAAACCAAAACTTATATCACACATGACCATGCAATCGATCGTCGATAGTAGACTCCCCCACTTGGCGCGAAGTCATAGGTCACTACATCCAATGGTCCATAATACCAACCTTCGTAAACTCATACAGTACAAATCAAATACAAGAACCCGTTGCATCCCACACTTGAATAACTGTAGATCTACCAACTCGTCCTTGTCCTCTGTTTGGACAACATGTTAAAATAAAGATCGAGGATCCTTGGCCCCCTCGTAGCTCATCCGAAGCATCACAAACAGCCGGTGCATAGCTGATACCGAGTGCACAATATCGTATATGAGTGGATGAAAGGGAATATAAGATATGTGCTTCAAGTTTAACCAATTCTGCATGATAAGGAATGAAAGAAGTGAAATTTCATAATAGTTTCGTAGCCTCTCGAAGATAAGTACAGAGATCTCTTTACCGATCCGCAAGACTCTACTAAACTTGCTTATGACTCGTAGCACCTATGGACCTTGAGCTCTGACACCAATTTGACACGACCCCAAAATCCCACTAGAGGTAGTCGTGATGGAACCTAGTTTCTAAGACTAGGTAAGCCTAGCCAACAAAAGAATCTGCCAGAAATAATAACTAAGAACATTAAAAAAAGCTAATAAGTCTCATATTACATCAATTGCTGAATAACAATTATAATATTCCCAAAAACCGATGAAACAGAGTCATAAGCTCTACATAAAAGTGCACTAGTAGTCTCTATATACAATTGTATTCGAGCCCCACGAGTTCATATATGTATTTTGTTTTCAAATCAGAGTCCAGTTCGACTCTCAAATCTCAAATTTTCATTTTTCAAAATATAGACAAAAATCCCTAAATTTTCTCTTCAACTCCCATGATTTGATGTTAAAAACTCATAAATAATCATGTAATATAATTAAAAATTGATCAAAAACACTTACCCAATAGTTTGGGGTAAACATTTCTTCGCAAAATCGCCTCCCACCGATTCTAGGGTTCAAAATATGATAAAATGAAGCTAAGTCTCGAAATATTCACCCGAGCCTTGTGTGCTCGACATGAAACATCCACACAAGTCTAAAAACATCATACGAATTCGCTTGCGCAATAAGAACACCAAAATAACATCTAGATCCACGAATTGGTCATCAAAACACATGATTTTTAAAAGAAAACTCTAGAACCTATAGAGTCACAACCAATCGTCAGAATTCTATCAAACAACCTCCGAATGACACCAAATTTTACAGAAAAGTTCCAAATAGCAAAACGAACCTATTCCAAGTTTCTAAACGAAATTTCGAACCCGGAAGCCATAAAA
This sequence comes from Nicotiana obtusifolia, assembly GCA_002018475.1. Classification (NCBI taxonomy): domain Eukaryota; kingdom Viridiplantae; phylum Streptophyta; class Magnoliopsida; order Solanales; family Solanaceae; genus Nicotiana; species Nicotiana obtusifolia. The sequence goes on along the minus strand of MCJB01039475.1, from coordinate 41,697 downwards.
TCAACTTATGGTCAATCTGAGAGAAACTTCTAAAACTCTAATTGTTAACCTTTGGCAAAACAAGTCAAATCAACCTAGGGACCTCCGAATTCAATTTCCGGCATACGCCCAAGTCCAAAATTATGATACAAACCTATTGGAGCCATCTAAACACCGATCCGAGATCAAATACACAAAAAGTCAACCTTGGTCAATTCTTCTAACTTTAAGCTTCTAAAATGAGAACAATTCGTCCAAATCAATCCTGAACCACACAAAAATAAAACCCAACAATACACACAAGTCATAATACACAATGAGAAGCTACCTCAAATGACCAAACGAAGTGCAACTGCTCAATACAATCGGTCGGGTCATTTACAACTAGGGATGAGAGTCATACCAAGGTAAATATTTATCCCTTCTAGGATTCTAAACATTCTAATATTCATATCTGACTGTACTATTCTAGAGTGCACAACCTGGGTGTCTCACAAAGAGAACTATTATCACGTGTGCAATATCCTTCAGAAAAGTTAGCTAATGTTATAAACCCATCAACCATTTTGGGTTACTCTAACCCCAGCTAGATCCTGATATCCCATCCTTCTCTTAAATTATATAAGTTATCTTCCATAAGGCATAACTGAGATGGGTGTGAAAAATTGTACATACCTCTGTTACTCTTAAAAGTAACTCATAATGCTTATATTTCTCTTCTTGAATTGTAAATACTAATAATCTTCACTAACTAGGTACCTCGTACCCTTTTCGCGTTGCTTCTTTTACCTGTTGAAACTTTTACTCTTACATTTTGATACTCCCATGGTCTGATATTTGCGGAGAGTGTTAGACATTCCCATCTTAGGTTCATAAGTAGTAAATTTGCACATCCGGTACGCACGACCTAATAGGGCCTCAAACTAGGACACGTCATCAAGAACACTCTCTCTACTAGTGCCCTTATATGTTGTTGTATTAGCCTACTGGTTAGTTGTAATCTTTCCAATTGCAAGTATCTCTGTGTCATTAGCAAACATATGTCCTAAATCAAAATCATATGACTCAGCTCTATAGCATGATTTGGATTTGAAAGAAGGGTAACACACTCCTAAATAACTTGTAGCTTCTTGTTCATGTAATGTGGTGCACAACACATCTCTCTACTAGACATGGGTTGTAGACACCCCAGGACAACCTACTCTAATACCAAGTTTGTCACGCCCCAAACTTGGAGAGGCAAGACCGGCACCCGGTGCCTCACTTGAGCGAGCGTACCAACCCGAGACTAAGGGAATCTGAACATACAATGTGGTACTTTGGCCAGCAAGGCCACAACATAGGATAATCTGTGGAATAAAATATAAAATTGTGATGATATTAGGTTCAACTGAACATCTGTATAAGGCTGGCAAGACCATCATAACTATTCCAGCTAATAAACCAAAAGAATATACATACAAGGCCTTCAAGGCCAACATACTGCACTGATTGACGTGATAAGTCTACAAGCCTCTACTGATGGATGTACTGTAGGAAGTACAAGGCCCCGATCTACCTATATAATCTCTCTCTCTCTCTCTCTATATATATATATATATGTGTGTGTGTGTGTGTGTGTGTGTATGTATGTATATGTGCTCAAAACTCTAGACCCAAATGACGAGGAAGTTACCGATCAAGATGAACTTGGACAACACCCACTGAGGAGGTTTACTCGTCTATCTATCTGAAATGTAGCGTCCCTGTCAAAAGGGATGTTAGTACGAAATAATATACCGAATATGTAATGCAATAGAATAACTGAAAGCTGAAACTGAACTGATAATATAATAATTGAAAGCAACTAGGAGTAAAAGATGATCTGAAGATATGCTTACCTGCTGATACTGACTCAACTCTCTCAATTTAGTAAGTAAAATAGCTATTCGTCCATATAAGGCTTGGTACGTATAACTGCTCGGCCAAGTATGTAGGCTCGCTCATAGGCTGGCCGTACTAAGCTCGGTACGTGTAACTGCTCAGCCATAGTAGGCTAACTCATAGGCACTCGGCCACAGTAGGCTCGGTGTCTAAATCATTACTAGGCCATTCTAGGCTCGTCCATAGGCATTCGACCACAGTAGGCTCGTTATATAACTCACCCATCTGATCTGAGGTTGTCCAATAGGGATCTGTCCACCGATTATAGCTCAGTGGTGGTGAAATACTATAATACTATATATATATATATGTGTGTGTGTGTGTGTGTGTGTGTGTGTGTAGACTCTCTTCTCTCTTGGCTGAAAGAAGACAATATATAACTGAATATATAGTCCAATAAGGGAAAATACTCTAACTTATGAGACTAGGATAATGTACATAAATTCAGGAATACAAACTTCTCCTTATGTCTCGTTATCAAACACATTTAGTTACGGGATCATACCAAAAGAAGGAAAGGCTTAGCCTTAACATACCTCATAATATCCCGTCCAATCCTCAAGCTAACTTAAATGACAACTCCTTTGTCTACAAGCAATGAGCAATACGATTGTCATAATACGAATTCCATAACTTATCGCATTTAAACGAAACACTTTATTCTACAATAAAATGGAAACCACCTCCCCTATTTATACTACATCCCATAAACCACTAAGGGTCATCAAACAACCCAACAATGGCAATACAATTCAATATAAGCTTTTCGATTACTTCAAAAACCATATTGAGCGGCTCAATTTACGAATAAAGAAACTTAATCTGAATTCAGTTCTTGTTTCATAAATCTGTCTGCGTTACTTGTAAAATTATACTTAGGCTTGTAAAAACATTTACAACTAAAATCATCCTAAAAACAATCCTCAAAACAGTCCACACCCCTACACTCCAATCTTCACTTCCAATTCATATTTTTTTTTCATGTTTTCTTATTCATTTCACTTAATTAATACCTGAATAATTTTAACAACAGCAACCACAACATAATGATGTTATATTACATAATTTCCATCAATCACCAATCATATTTATCACTTGACAAAATAACCCAACAAGTCATTAGCCATATCTTAGGCTATTCCAATGCTATCTCATAGTATTTTGCTTCAAAAAACCTCACCAACATGGAATTAAACTTAAGAACAAGCAAGGAGATAATAAAATTACCTTATAAAGAAAATAAAACTCGAAATCCAAGCCCCTCTTAGCTCACAACAACCCTTAATACGACAACACAATCATGTAGAGGTGTTCTTCCTTCTTTAAGATAACTTGATGTTGGATTATGGTGTATTTCTTTTTGGATCCTTGAGGGAACTGTTTGGGATGGTTTGGAGAGTGTGAGGATGGGAGGAGATCGAAAAATTAGCAAGCTCATCCCAAAAATGAGATAAATAAAGGTGAAGATCGGCCATAGACCAAGTGGGTCCCATGGGGCTTGCCTGTGTAGTCTAAGGAAAATACGAATATCTCTCTACTCCGATGAATAGGAAACTAGACTCGTAGATCTTCAATTTGGTCGATGAAACACCCCGTAAATCCAAGTATATTGAGAGAAAACCATAGTGACATTAGACCCAAATTTCAGCAAGATTATAAACATATCTTGCTATAACTTTTGCCGACTTTTGTTTTGCAACTTGTTTGACTTCAAAACAAAACATATGAATATTATATGATTGAAGTACCTTAAAACACAACTTCCTTAGCATATTAAGCACTCCTAGTTTTACCTCAAAATTACGGGTTATAACATATTTGATTCGTTTAGCCTCCAACCCTCACGATATTTCCTTAACACATGTTTTAACTCATCATTATCTATGTAAAGGTCCTTAACATTCCAGGTTATATTGATTAAGTTAAGATGCATTCCAACATGAAAGTACGGGATGTCACACAAGAAACCCTCCTTGTCAAATTCGAACTCTCAAAATGTATGAAGCCACCACCAATATGAAATGCCCTCAATGGTTCATAATGACCTCATAACATCAAACATACTCGAAATCCGTGGCAACCCTACCACAACACCCAAAATGGTACGTTCTCACTTCCACAACAGTATAGATATCTTCTAGAGTAAATCACTCGGTCTTTGATGCTAATTCTCGACTTGCTGACTAACAAACACTGTGAAACTTGCCCAATGATGCCGCCTCAAATCATGATACCTCTCTGTAACACCTGGAATAGTAGAATACCACGAATGCAAGCCTCCTCAAGGATCATCTCCCTCAAATCATCAACACTGAGAATTCAAATCCGACCCGAGAATCATAACACACCATCAACACTAAGGGCCACCTCCTTAGCACTACCTCACAAGGTAGTGTCTGTCAAGACCCAAAATTCAACTTGTCGTGATGGCACCTAACCCAACTCTCTAGGTAAGCCAATTAACAATAATCCAATTCAAATGAGATTTATTGAGAAAATAATGCTGAAATAACTGAACATCTATTACATATCATGAGCCTTCTAAGATTTAGAGTTTACAAAGTTAGTATGAAATAAATATATTATCTGTTCGAGATATACATAAAGAGATTTATAAATCTAAAGCTACCATGAACAAGAGGTAGCTATAACCAGAACGCATGTAAAATCTTCAATCCCATCTCCCGCCATACACAGCAACATCTACTCCAAAATTTACAAGCAAGGTGTAGAAGCGTAGTATGAGTACAACGACCCCATGTACTTAATAAGTAACAAACCTAAACTTAGGTTGAAAGTAGTGACGAGCTTGGAAAACAGTCAAAGTCCAACAACAATAGTCAAGAACTACTTGTATCAGTATAATAAAGGCAGTGCAAGAAATAACTCTAAGATATTACGTTCTGATCGTTCACAGGTATAGAAAATAGGCATGCTTTTCAGGTATAACAGTAAAACCCAAATCTTTCACCGAAATCACCAAAATATGAGTATATTAGAAAACTGTGATTTTTCCCAAAACTCTCAACAACAAATAAGATATTTCATTTTCAGATGGCATGAGGAAAGTACATCTCTATGCCTACATGTCAATATGCATGTCAAGTCATGAATGCCACAATACTGTATAGCATGAGAAAATACATCTCTATGCCTACATGCCAGGTATGCATGTCAAAGGAATGACTTCACGGTGATATTCCCAGATACTCACACTCTAAGATTACTCAAGCGGTCTGTCTCAACTCCCACTCATCATACACGAATACTCAGCATTATACGATACCTGGGCTCACTGTTGGTATGTCAGTCTCCGTAGGGGTAGATCCTTCCCAAGCGCTAATATAAAGTAAATATGGCCTGCTGCGATGTGCAGCCCGATCCTATAAATGACCAATAAGGCCTATTGCGGCGTGCAACCCAATCCCATAATGACCAACAAGGTCTGCTGCGGCGTGCATCCAGATCCCATAAATGACCACTCACAATCAGGCTCTCAGGCCCCAACTCAGTCATCAATCTCTCCAGTCTCACAGGCTCACAAATCTCATACCACTCAGCCCAAAAAATAATAAAATGATAATAGAGACTGAGATATGATATGCAAATGAATGAATATGGCTGAGTACATAATTGCAATTTTTGAAAACAACTCAACAACAGAAATGACCTCAGTGGGTCCCAACAGAATAAGCATGTAGCCTAAACATAATTTCTAACATGATTCACAGCTCATATAATCAAACAAGTAGGGAGAACATGGATGTAACAAGATATAACAGTGGAACAAGTGGGGTCAAAGTCTAAAAGTCAACTAGAATCATGATTTCCCCGGTGCACGCCCACACGCTCGTCACCTAGCATGTGTGTCACCTCAATACATCTCTTATAACACAGTTCCCAGGGTTAAATATCCTCAAATCTAAGTTAAGGTATGTTACTTACCTCGAACAAGCCGAATCTAATACTGAGCAAGCCAAACAATACTCTAGAAATACTATCCCGCGCGTAAAAACCTCTTAATGGCTCGAAACTAACAAAAAGCACCTCAAATACATCAAATAATGCCTAAGGAAACAATCCCAATTGATAAAGGTCGAATCATTACACATTTACTCAAAGTCAACCAAAAAGTCAAACTCGGGCTCGCACCTCAGAATCGGACAAATCTGGCAAAATACGACAACCTATTGAATTACGAGTCCAACCATACTAATCTCACTCAAATTCGACTCCGAATTGATGTTCAAAACTTAAAAATCCACCTTAGGAAAGTTTAGACAAAAACCCCCAATTTCTCTTTTAAAATCATCAATTAAATGCCAAAATTAAAGATGGAATCAGGAAATATAATAAAAATCGAGTATAAAACACTTACCCCAATCCATGTGGTGAAGATATCCTCCAAAATCGCTTAAATCCGTGGTCCTCAACTCAAAATATGACCAGATGAACAAACCCTTGAAACTATATCACATCTGCCCAGCATTTTTGCAAATCCGAACAAATAGTCGCACCTGCGACCACCGCTTCTGCGGTAAAATACACATACCTGCAGGAAATCCTCAATGTCATGACCTAAATCGGAGGTACGCGATGGGCACCCAGATCCTTACTCAACCGAGTACCCTCGTAATGTATCTTTCTTATCATACGATCATGTGTAAATAGGCCGGAAAGGCAGTCATGAGATTACCAGAATAAAACATAAGGAAATAATCGACATAGAACGATCCAACATGAGATACAAACTTATACATGCGACATACGGGCCTATAAGGCCGACATAACCATTTATACACTCAAAACATATGCCGACAAGGACTTATCAACATCCATATACATGACATCGGTCTACAAGCCTCTAAGAGTACATAAATGTCATAAGGGTCGGGACAGGGCCCCACCATACCAATCAATACATGTTCAACGCATGCTGACCAAATAGGCAACTCCGGAGCAAGTGGAGTGCACAAATACCTTCCGCTGAGCAGATAGCCTACTAGGAGGACCATCAACCTGTCTATCGGGACCTACGGGCATGAAATGCAGCGTCCCCAGTAAAATGGGACGTTAGTACGAATAAAGTAGCGAGTATGTAAGGCTGAAAAGCATAAATAAGAACAATAATGTAAAGAGACATAGATAAGATACAACCTGTAACATTTGCGTACCTCTAAGGGTTTACTGACATGAAATGCATGATACATATATATACATAAGCTTTTAAAAACATTCGCCTCTGTGGGCATCATCATCATCATCATATTGTATCCGGCCGTAATAGGCTCGGTAAAAACGTACCCCGGCCATAATCAGGCTCGGTAGAATCGTACCCAGCCACGTGGAGCTCGGTAAAACTCAACTGATTAGTGGTTGCACAGTAGGTGCCGTACCTGGTCGACTACAGTGCGGCTCAGTAGAGTAAAATAGATACACATATATAATGCATGTTGCACTCATGGAATCACGTTCAAAACCTTTCGGAGTGACGTATGGTCATTACACCTTCGATTAAAATTATGGACATCTTACCATCAATATGAACCTTAATAGAATAGAAGCATCATACGTACATGCTTAGAATAATTTTATAAGGAAAGAACAACATGGGCAACCTTCGTTCATTCGAGTAAATCCGTTATGAAATGGCATATCGTTTAGGTTCATTTTACTTTAGATCATGCCAAAAGAAAGAAGGGAGTGCCATAACATACCTATATGATCTCTTCCTTAGTACTCAACCAAGCTCAACACAACTTCTTGCATGTACAACAAATGAAATGATATTGCCGTCAACATATAATAGCATACCAATATATTTTGCTAGTCGTATGGCTTGCGGAAAATCGGCAGCAACTTCCCTATTTTTAATACATCCCAAAGACCACTAAGGGTGATCAACAGCCCAACAACTACAACTACAACCAACAACAGCAACAACAACAGTATAATCCAATATGAGCTTCTCCAATTATCTTAACAATCATATTTAGAGGTAATCTCATTTTTACTAATAACAAAATATAAATTGAATCCAAATCTTATTATATAAATTAGTTTACAACCTTCAAAATATCATACTTATATGTACCGTATTATTCGTAGTTCAAAATAAAATGCCTTCCAAAATAGCCCCATACGCCTAGCACCTTAACTTTTATCGTCAATCACTTGATTTTCATCTTTTCTTCTTCAATCAACTTAATTAACACCTAGAAAAGCTTAACAACATCAGACACAACATTATCAAATTGTTTCTCATAATTTCCAGCCACCACAAACCATATATTTAGCCAAAAAGTAGTCCAACCAACAAGATAATCATATGCCATGTTCTTTCAAGTGCTATTTTATGGTTTTTCACTCAAACAACAACATAAGATTAACCTTAGGCACAATCAAGAAAATGTTATACATACCTTAGATAGTAGCTACAACTCGAAATACCATCTCAACTTAGCTGACAATAGCCCTCAAACACACCAAAACATTATAGAAGCATTCTATTGTAGTCTTTAACACTTTTGATAATGATTTGAGTTGATTTCCCTTGAGTTTGGTTCTTGGGATCTTGGGTTATGTTAGAGAGGATTTTAGAGAGCTTTTGGACGAATTCTAGGTGTGAAATGACCCGAAATGAGGCTGATACATCTTTTAAAAGAAGTAAGGTCGGTGGCCATCTCAAGTGGGTCCTAACCGGAGCTGCTTGCGCCGTTTCGTGAAAACGCGAATATTTATCTATTTCGATGTCGTATTAACGAACGGTTTAATGTGTTGGAAAATAGATTCGTAGATATTCAATTTGGTGCATATATCACCTCATTAATCCAAGTACATTGAGAGAAAATCTTAGTAACATTACACCTAAATTTTCAGTAAAATAATGAACGTAACTTGTGACAATTTTTGTCGACTTTTGTTCCATTAAACGCTTGGCTTCAAAACTTAACACATGACTATCACATGACTAAAATACCTCATAACATTACCTTTTTATCATCTTAAGCAACCTAGTCTCACCCCACAATTACGGGTTATAATATTCCCAACTTGCCAACTTTCGACGAAACTTATTTTCTTCGATTTGATTATTTTCTTAACCTTCCAACTCTCACGATAAACCTAAAAACTTGTTTTAACCAATCATTATATTTGTAAAGTTCCTTGAATTCTCTAACTCATATTGATTCACTTAAGATGAATTCTAACTTGAAAGTACGGGGTGAAACACTCAACCAAGCACTTGTCGCTTCTGCGAAACTAAACACGTTTTTGCAATTGCGCTTCTACGCTAAAGTTGCTGCACCTGCACCCCGCAGATGCGTCAGCACTCCGCATCTGCGACCTTCTCGCCCACAGTCCATTTTTGCTTTTGCGATCACAATGTCCACATCTGTAGACACGCTTCAGTGCCCAAACTTCAGAACCTGCGGACTCAGCTCCCATGCCACAACTCCAGCTCCTGCGACCCCTTTGCCGCTTAAACGGCTCCGCACCTGCGTCTATAGCTTCGCAGGTGCAGTCGCATTAGAACCCCTGCCTAGCCAGCATAGCCAAAACGACCCGAACCTCATCTGAAACTCATACGAGCCCCTCCGGACCCCGTCCGAGTACACCAACAAGTCACATAACATAATGTAGACTTACTCGAAGCCTCAAATCACTAATAACAACATCAACACCATGAATCAACCTCAAATTGAACTTAATGAACTTTTTGAACTTTCAGCTTTCAAAACTCGTGTCGAACCATATCAAATCAATTCGGAATGATCTCAAACTTTGCACACAAGTCCCAAATGACATAACGGAGCTATTCTAATTCCCAGAACCACAATCCGAACACTATATCATAAAAATTAACTCCCAGTCAAACTTATGAGCATTCCGAATCTTCAAATTAAACTTTTGTCAAATAGTGTCGAAACCTTCTAGAAATACCCAAATGAAATTCCACGCAAACACCGAAGTCAAAAATCACCTTCCAGACCTAACGAAACCATCAAAACTCCGTTCTAGGGTCAAATACACAAAAGTCAAACTTGGTCAACTCTTCCAACTTAAAGCTTCAACAATGAAATTCATTCTTCCAAACTAATTTTGAATCACCCAAAAACCGAAACCGACGATACACACAAGTCATAATACATCATATGGAGCTACTCTTACCCTCAAACCACCTAGCGAAGTGCAAATGCAAATGACTGGTTGGGTCGTTACATTCTCCCCCACTTAAACATATGTTTGTCCTCAAACATGCCAAGAGTCATTCTAAAGCCGTCAAATCAACATAATCAAAGATTCTTCCTTCAACCTTAGCCCACAAACCTTGGGACGCAATTTCCAACAGCTGGAAGAATCTCGCATCTACACACTGTATAAGTCTAAACAAGTTGTATTAAGCCATAACCATAACCCGAAATGTAATCACATGATATACCAGATAACTCGCATACTCGTAGCAATAATTCCCGATCACTGTAGCTTCTACAAAACAAACTCGGTACCGGTAATGAACCTCATATCAAATAAAAGTTCGTTCAAAACCTTCGTACTCCACCGATGATGAAAGAAACACGCAAAAACTCATAACCACTCATCATATTAACAAGTCATGGAGCTCTCTCGTGTTCGACAAGAACCGGAGTCAAATTCTAAGCCGACTTCTGATATTATTCTTCCAAACATACCATAATAAAATCCGATAGTACCCATTCTAGGCCAAATGACCTCATCTCATAAAAAACAACCATTCTATTGACATGCCACACCAATACAACATAAGCCACAAACCGTGCAATCCGTGCACCAATAAGTAACAATTGAAATGCATTCAACATGGAAAGTGACTCAAATGAAAGAACCGTCCCTCAAGTTCAACATATACCCCTGCAAGAGCAATGCTAAGGACCCATTACACATAGTGGAACCAAGAGACACGAATCTAAACACAAAGGATCATATCCCAACAAAACTCTACTGCAATGCGTGACCCCATCCAAACACCGGTCTGTATGAAATACCTCAAGCTGCAATACTCAAAATCAACACCACACGCAATTCGACATCAAGTACACGAAGTGCATGAGCATAACCATGGAGAAGCAAATAGCACAATATACCACAGCCTGGAAAGGCCATATCCAAGGCGCAATCAACCATTCAAATCTCCAAGTGACATCTTGCTCGAATTCCGCTACACGTCCCAAATAGAACCGCATCATGTATGCATATAACCAATAAATCACAACCCCTTGTAACATAGAAGAGTAACACATAGAACATACCAGAACATGAACAAGCTCAACTCTAAGTGAATTCCACACCCCTCAACACTAATAATTGAGTCAACAAATCCGACCCGGTGTAGAATACACACCCTCATTAGGCCGACCAATGGGCGCCTAAATCAACTCCGGTTATCCCCAAATGGACAAATAGCTCTCCAAAAGTCCATAATGACCTAACCATAACATGTACCACTATCTAGCTAACTTTGGCCACATCTTCACAGTCAGCAACCCTGAAACAATCTGCTTCTGAGAAATCGCAGTCTCCAAATCCATAGAACAAATGAATCGCCATAGCCGATCCTAACTCCACCACTTGAATGAATAACTCATTTCTCATACCCAATCAAACCACCTGAAATACATCTAAAATTTCCCCCATGCCACATGGTAAAAATCTGAACATCAGCTGTCGTTCAACCAAGCGAGTACCGCAATATCAATGAAGCATCAAAAGTCAGAACACAGTGCGCCTTCTAAAATGCGCACTCTTGTCAGGTAATACTAAGTAGTTACATCTAAACATCTGAAACCGTCTATACTGTCCAAAATTCATGACATTCCATTCAAAATTGAACCACCACCTTGTACATGCGAATCCCAATCCCACAGGATGCAGCGCATCTATCATGCCATCATGTGAAAGCATGAGAATCTCATTATCAATTCTGAGTCGCCGGCAGAATACATACTCAAGTAGCTAGAAACCTTCCGCTTGATCCCATCCAGGAGAAGATCACATTATGCAACATACTCCTCATGCTGGTAGAAAATATCCATCTAAAATTGTGGCAGAAATCATCGAGAACACTTCAAAACCCATTTGCACATAACCAAGCAATTAGAACTGAATCCCTCTAACTCAACTAAGCCACGCAGGTCACCAAACCCAAGAGTATTGCCACAAAACACCTGTAGAGACTCACCACGTCATAAGTACCCAATGAATCGACCATATCCATTACCGTGTTGATCCAACCTACCACCAAGTTTTCCTATTTCTCCTAGTTCTTTCCGAATTACCATCAAGTTAACACTTCTCTTTGCCAGTATACCATGATCCTTACCAAAGCTCATCACAAGAGATCCTAGCATAAACCACACTACCCCAAGGCCCATAAGTCGCTTTATTCCCTCTTAAGCACCCCAAAAGTACCACAATGGAGACACCTACTCTGAAGAGACCTTCAGTGACTTTAAAACTATTCCTTTTACCTTTCTGATACTATAATGTAGAATCTAACAATGATACAGCAATACCGTGAGTGCCGACACCATCCAATACAAATCTCAGGTCTTAGACATATACAAATCTGAAAAATTCTCAATTGCCACATATAAATCTTGAATCCATTAGACCTTCTCGAGAGTCATTCACTCTGCTCAAATCTCAATTGCACTGCCTAAATGGACCGAACGACCTGTACCCTATTACCACAACAACACCTAAAGAAGTAACCCCGCCTTAATGCGACCGAGTAAATTCCAACCCTATGCGCACTACTTCCATCACGAATAACAACTCAAATCATTCCATGTTTTCCACATACTTATAATGTGTAATACAACCCGTATCTAGAAATTTCCTTACTCGAGACATCCTCTATCTCAACTTCTACAAGTCATAACTAATTAACTAGTATGCAATCAAACCGAGACCATTACAACACATAACCATGAAATCAAATCTTCGATAGCAGACTCCCACACTTTGCTTAAAACCATAGATCAAAACATTTAATAACTCACAATACCCATACTCTATTACTGCCATAATCTCGCACTGAAATTCAACTAAATCTTTCACGAGCTCATGCAACACAACTTATAAAATACCTCAAATCATACGCTAAGCTCGCATTCATCCTCCTGATAGTCAGGTCAACTTTCTCGATTGGTCCAAACCAAATCGCAACACACATAACCCACTGGTAGAAAGAAACTATCCATACAACATCATAAGGGTCACACATCCCTAGGTTACCCCACAGGTGATAACCCACATGCTTAGTCTCAAACTAACATCTCTCTATACCTTTTCACAGCCACAACTACTACGCAATCACTTAATCTTCATGAGTCTGAACTCATCAACAAGACATGAGAATCTACTTCGTTTCACAAATAAACAACAAGAAAGATCCCTTAACATGATCATAACTTGAAACTGTACAACATATCAAGACGAAAATCAAGCATCCAATAGTCCCTTTTACATCCCAAGCAAACCTTCTTGTAACATCAAAGACATATGAACACATTCTGTGGTCACATGATACACATCATATAGCTATCCAACAACTCATCGAGCTGTAGATCCTACTTCTAGAGTCACTACCGGGCTTATGAGTCCTAATGCACATACTCACACAACTGAAACCACCGATCCCAAGTTGCAGTCTAAATCTGGCCTCAAGTCCTCCAGACCGACCCATCACCCAAACGTAAAAAACACATCTTACACCCCATCCATAGAATCACAAGCCGTCGATGCCCAGGTGATACCGAGCGCTCACATATGCGTACGAGTGAGTCGAACGAATTCAAAGAGGTAAGCCTTAAGCTGAATCAATGCCACACGATAAGGAAAGAAAAATGGGAAATTTATCATAAATGCCTTATAGCCTCTCGAAGATAGGTATGGACATCATCATACCGATCCACAAGACTCTACTAGACACTTGCTCATGACTCGTGAACTTATGAACCTAGAGCTCTGATACCAACTTGTCATGACCCAAACCCCAACTAGTCGTGATGGCACCTAACCCAACCTGCTAGGTAAGCCAATTAACAATAATCCAAATTCAATGAGATTTACTGAGAAAATTATGATGAAATAACTGAACTTCTATACAAATTCCCAAGGACTGGTAGTACATATCATTAGCCTTCTAAGATTTAGAGTTTACAAAGCTAGTATGAAATAAATACATCATCTGTTCGAAATCTACATAAATAGATTTATAAATCTAAAGCTGCCAAGAACAAGAGGCATAAGTAACCAGAACGCAGGTACATCTTCAATGCCAGCTCCCGCCATACACAACAACATCAGCTCCAAAATCTACACGCAAGGTACATAAGTGTAGTATGAGTACAACCAACATCATGTACTCAATAAGTAACAAACCTAACATTAGGTTGAAAGTAGTGACGTGCTTGGAAAACGGTTAGAGCCCAGCACCAATAGTCAACAACTACTCATATCAATATAATAAAAACAGTGCAAGAAATCAAGTTACGGAAAATAGACATGCTTTTCAGGTATAACAGTAAAACCCAAATCTTTCACCGAAATCACCAAAATATGAGTATATCAGAAAATTATGATTTTTCCCAAAACTCTCAACAACAGATAAGATATTTCATTTTCAGATAGCATGAGGAAAGTACATCTCTATACCTACATGCATATATGCATGTTAATTTATGAATGACACAATACCGTATAGCATGAGGAAATGCATCACTATGCCTACATGCCAGGTATGCATGTCAAATGAATGATTTCACGGTGATAATCCCGGATATTCACACTCTTAGAGTACTCAATTTGTTTGTCTCAAACTCCCACTCATCACACATAATCACTCAGCACTATACGATACCTACACTCACTGTTGGTATGTCAGACTCCGGAGGGGCAGATCCTGCCCAAGCGCTAATATAAAGCCAATATGGCTTGCTGCGGTGTATAGCCCGATCCCATAATAAGTCAATAAAGCCTGCTGCGATGTGAGGCCCGATCCCATAAATGACCAACAAGGCCTGTTGCAATGAGCAATCCTATTCCATAAATGACTAATAAGGCCGGTTGCAGCGTGCAGGCCGATCCCATAAATGACCACTCATAATCCGGCTCTCACGCCCCAACTCAGTCATCAATCTCTCCAGTCTCACAGGCTCAAAAATTTCATATCATCAACCCGAAAAATGATAACATGATGTGACAGTAAGTGATAACAGAGACTGAGATATGATATGCAAATGAATGAATATGACTGAGTACATAATTGAAATTTAAGAAAATAACTGAACGGCAAAAATGACTCAGTGGGTCCCAACAGAATAAGCATATAGGCTAAACATGAGTTCTAACATGATTCACAACTCATATAATCAAACAAGTAGGGAGAACATGGATGTAACAAGATATAACAGCGAAATAAGTCTGGTTAAAGTCTAAAAGTCAACTAGAATCATGATTTTCTCGGCTCACGCCCACACGCTTGTCACCTAGCATGTGCGTCACCTCAATACTCTAGAAATATCATCCCGCACGTAACAACCTTCGAACGGCTCGAAACTAATCAAAATCAACTCAAATACATCAAATAATGCCTAAGTAAATAATCCCAAATGATAAAGGTCGAATCTTTATACATTTACTCAAAGTCAACAAAAAAGTCAAACTCGTGCCCGCTCCTCGGAACGCGACAAAACTCACAAAATCCAATAACCCACTTAATTACAAGTCCAACCATACTAATTTCACTCAAATCCAACTCCAAATTAATGTTCAAAACTCAAAAATTCACTTTAGAAAGTTTAGACAAGACCCCCCAATTTCTCTTTTGAAACCATCAATTAAATGCCAAAAAAGAAGATGGAATCTCGAAATATAATCAAAACCAAGTGTAAAGCACTTACCCCAATAGCATTTTTGCAAATGCAAACAAATAGTCGCACCTGCGACCACCGCTTCTGTGGTAAAATACACGCACCTGCGAGAATGCCTCAACCCAGCACTTGTCGCATCTACGACGCGAAACACGCTTTTGCGATTGTGCTTCTGAGCTACAGCTGCCGCATCTGCAGCCCCACAAATGCGTCTGCACTCCGCATCTGCGACCTTCTCGCCTTTAGACCATTTTCGCTTTTGCGATCATAATGTCCATATTTGCGGACATGCATTAGCGCCCAAACTTCCGCACCTGCGGACTCTGCTCCTAGGTCAAACCTTCCGCTTCTACGACCCCTTTTTCCGCTTTAGTGGCTCGGCACTTATGTCAATAGCTCCGCAGGTATGGTCACCACAGAACCCGTACCAAGCCAGCATAGCCAAAATGATCCCAAAATGATCCAAACCTCATCTGAAACTCATCCTAGCCCCTCGGGACCCTGTCCGAATACACCAATAAGTCACATAACATAACACGGACCTACTTGAGGTCTCAAATCACTCATAACAACATCAAAACCACAAATCGCACCTCACATCAAACTTAAAGAACTTTCAACTTTCAACTTCCAAAACTCATGCCGAAGCATATCAAATCAACTTGGAATGAACTCAAATTTTGCACATAGTCCCAAATGATATAACAGATCTATCCAATTCCCGAAACCATAATCCAAACCTGATATCATCCATGTCAACTTCCAGCCAAACCTATGAACATTCCAAATCTTTAAATTTTCAACTTTTTCCAATAGTGCCGAAACATTCTAGAAACACCCAAATGAAAATTCGGGCATATTCTCAAGTCCAAAATCACCATCCAGACCTAACAAAATCATCAAAACTCCGTTCTAGGGACAAATACACAAAAGTCAAACTTGATCAACTCTTCCAACTTAAAGCTTCAACAATGAAATTCATTCTTTCAAACTAATTTTGAATCACCTAAAAATCGAAACCGACGATACAAAAAAGCTATATTACATCACACGAAGCTACTAATGCCCTCAAATCACCGAGCGAAGTGCAAATGCTCAAAACGACTAGGTTGGTCGTTATAGTATCCCTCGGGGTGAGCGATTGGAAACCATCATCATGACGATCATTAATGCACTCAACAAGGATAGCTGTGCAACAACACAAGCAAGAGCTCTACCAATCTTAGAAGTACCTGTTATACCCCATGTTTTCGTACGTGAGAGTACGTGGTAAGTCAATTAATGTAAGCTCAAAAATGAGATCATCTCCAAAAGTACATAAAGTAAGTTAAACATGTTATCTTGGAGGTTACGAATATTTAATATCACGAATGCCAAGCACCAAGAGGGTTGAAAGGATTAGAAGCTAAACAAATTGAAGAAAATAAGTTTCGTCGAAAGTCGACAAGTTGGGAGTGTTATAAGATGCACTTTTGGGGTAAGACTAGGGTTCTTAACATGATAAAGAGGTTATGATGTGAGTTATTTTTTTCATGTGATAGTCGTGTGTATGGTTTTGAATTCAAGCGACTTGTGGAACAAAACTTGCCAAAAGTCATCGCAAGTTACATTTATAATGTGCTGAAAATTAAGTAAAATATATCTGAGCTTTTCTCACAATATACTTTGAATTTTTGGGATGATCCACCTACCAAATTGAATATCTACGAGTTTAGTTTCTAAGGCATTAAACGGTTTGTCTATACGACATCAGAGTAGAGAGATATTTGTGTTTTTGCGAGACTGTGCAGGTAATACCTATGGGACCCACTTGGTTGGTGGTTGACCTTCATCTTTTTGTATCTCGTTTTTGGGATGAGATTTGTTCATTTTTCGACCTCACTCTATTCTCACACACTCCAAGCCCCCCCAAACAGTTCCCCCTAAGGCTCCAAACAAATTCCTAAAAAATACACTATAATCCAACATCTTTATGGTGTTGTGATTTGAATAGGATTTAAGTTAAGCTTAGGATTCGAATTGTATCTACTGGATAAGGTATGTTTAACATTCTTTTGATTGTTTTAAAGGCTAATTACATGTTGGTTGTGGTGTTGGAGTGAACGATTACAAGATAGCACTTGAAAGGTGAAAAGATGTTGTTATCATTTGTTGGGTTGTTTTAAGGATATATATGTGTTACTAAGTTGGGGAAAATAACTTTATTATGCTAATGTTTCGATTTTTATGCATGTCTACATGTTTATTAAGTGAATTGATGAAAGAAACATATGAAACTTGAGATTGGAAGTGAAGATTAGCTTAAGTCACTTCTATGGTGTTGTATTGACATTGAGGGTTGTTGTAAGCTAAATATAACATGGATGACGACTTGAAGCTACTGTAGAGGGTAAGCATATTGTGTTCTTGCATGTGTTTAAGGTTATGTTGATGTTGATTAAGTTAAATTGATGGACTAGACATGAACTAGTGAATAAAGTTGCTAATTGAGGATAGTTGGAGTTGTGGATTATTTTCTTTGTTATAAATATATGATATAAGGATGGAATCATTGATGAATGAATTCATTATAATGTTAATGATACTGTTAAGTTAAATTAAGAAGTCTATAAGGGGTGATATGGGGTATACGTATTCCAATCGGAGCTTGTCGCTCGTCGTGAAATAGTTGTGACTTGTTGTTATATGGTGTCTTGTTATTGATACTTATATGTTGCTGGATTGCTTTGGTTGTTGTTGTTGGTATATGGTATTGGAGGAGGCCTTAATTATAGGGGATATTCTAATGAATTTACATAAACGAGCTACTGGCTTAAGTTACAGACTTAGCCTTTATTCAACACTGATTTTGAATTTCCTTATGCTATGGTAGATTGAGTTGAGTTGTTTGAAGTGTTGCTTGGAAGGTATTAAGGACTCAAAGGGGTTAAGGTATGTTAAGGCTAAAGCTTTCCTTCATTTTGGCATGACCCTGTAACTACATTCTCTTGACAACAAGACATAAAGAGAAGTTCGTATTCCTGAAAATATATAAATTATCTTTGTCTCATAAGTTACAGTATTCTCCATTATTAGGACTTTATGTTCAGTTAAGTATTGTCTTCTTCAAGTCAAGAGAGCAGAGAGTCTATATATATAGATATATATAGATATATACAGTATTACAATATTTTCACCACCATCGAGCAATACCGGTGGGCAGACCCCTATTGGGTAGTATTACAGTATTTTCACCACCAACAAGCTATAATCAATGAGCATGCCCTTATTGTGCAACCTATGATCAAATAATAGGTTATATACTAAGCTTATTGTGGCCGAACTCCTATGAGTGAGCCCAGAATGGCCGAGATACAGAGCCAAGTATGGCCGAGCGCCAGTGAACAAGCCTATTGCGGTAGAGCAGTTACACGTACCGGGCCTTATAGGGATGGACAACTATTTTACTTACTATATTGAGAGTTGAGTTAGTATTAGCAGGTAAGCATGTCTTAAGATTATGTTTGACTCCCAGTTACTTTCAGTTATTATATTATCAGTTCAGTCTCAACTTTCAGTTATTCTGTTGCCTTACATAATCGGTACACTATTTCGTACTTACGTTCCATTTGCCGGGGATGCTGCATTTCATGCCTGCAGGTCCTGATAGACAACTCAATAGACTTTCCCAGTAGACAGAGCCAAACATCAACTTGGTTGGTAAGCTCCACTTCTCTGGAGTTACCAGGTCTAGACCTTGGAGTCCATTTTATATATACAGGTATGATTGGTAGGTCCAGGCCCTGTCCCGACAATGATACAGTTCAATTATCTCTGGGGGCTTAGAGACCAGTCTTGTGTATTTTGTATATCAGAATTGTGCTCTTGCCAGCCCTGTGTATATGTCAGTTTTGTATTGCTAGTTGGAGACATTCACAGCAGCCTCGTCGGTCTGCACAGTTATGTAGATGAGCTTTTGGGTATGTTTACCACTCAACTGAGAGAGACGTTATTTTCAGATGATTCAGAATATGTTCTCATCGGCCTTGATTGGCATTGTCACTTTGCAGGCAGGCCTCGTTGGCCTAAGTTAAGGGTTACCCCTCCAGAGTTCATAGTTACAGAGTGGTACACTCGGGCCGAGTATGGCACCGGGTGCCGGCCAGGCTTCACCAGGTTTGGGGCTTGACAGTACCCAACCTTGCAACTTTATCTGCTAAGGTCTGATCATCCATAGCGCAGTTACCTCGCCTCTGCGTATACAAATATCAAACTCCAACCAGATAATCCTTCTCATGGGGCTGCTACTACTGCAAGCCCACCCTACCATTCTGCATTAACACTGCATCAATGCCAACGCGTGAATCATCACAATACACTGTATAAGTCTCTACACCCGTGTGCAACATTAATACTAGGCTGCAATAAACGACAACTCATCTGCAAAGCGACAATAGTAGCCTAACCTCATAAAACAAGGAAAAACATCCCGCAAAACATCTGTATCATAAGCACAACTTTTAAGTTCCTAACTAACATCAAATACTCAAGATCGCATAGAGTGAGTAGGAAAGAACTGAAAATAAAGGCTTCAAGTCGAGATAACGTCGCAGGATAAGGAATCAAGGAAGGGAAAGCTTCCTAAATTCCTATAACCTCTTGAAAATAAGTACAAATGTTTCCGTACTGATCCGTAAGGCTCTACTAGGCCTACTCATTACTCGTGAGACCTATATGAACTTAGTGCTCTGATACCAACTTGTCACCACCCAAAAATCCCACCAGAGCCGTGACGTCACCTAACATCGCTTGCTAGGCAAGCCATCAACAAACATGTGGAAATAAACTTCAAAAATAACAAGAAATAGTCTCAACAACAAAATTATCATAAAAAACTAAAATCAATAGCAACAATACAACTAAAAACCATCCCACGACATGGAGTCACCGAGTACACGAGCACTACAAAATTTAAATACGGAGTCTAATCTCAAAAGTATTGCACTATCTTAAAGATAGAACAATAATCACATGAACTAAGAGAAAAGGGACTTCAAGGTCTGATGATCACTTTCCACAACCAACAATAGCAATAATAGCGGAATAATAGTATATAAAGAAAAGTAGCTCAAATAGTGACTAGCTCAGCTTAATACAACAAGAGGAGAAATATGCATGCTTTTTAGAAATAACAGTTAAGGTATCAACTTATAACAACAAAGATATAGGAAGACTTTAAACTGGAATATTGAAAGGGGGAAGGTTTGATTCTTGAAGAAGAGTGCAAAAAACTCAAGTATTTAAAACTTGAAACCTTGTTTAATAGTAAAGAAATAGAGAATCAGTTATAGAAGAAGAAGGAGAAGAATAGGAGGGAGGAAACTCAAACAAGGAAGATTACAATTAATAACATTAGAGTAATAGTTCAAGGTAGAAGAAAAAGGACAAACCCCAAAGAGAACCTTAAGGGGTCTCTACAAAGCCAAAGGCTACTAATATCAATATTAATATTCAATCTTTGTTACAATGAAGGAACAAGCCACCCCTTTAAATAGCAGTAAAGAAGGGGGATGGTAAAACCAAAAAAAATAGGAATGATAATCCCTAGGAGCATAGAAGACTACTGTCACGACCCGAAATCCATCTAGTCGTGCTGGAACCTAAACCGACCCACTAGGTAAGCCAAATAACATTCAACACAACTCAAAGGAGAATAAAAAACCAAAGAGTAAAATAGCTATACTTCCATACAAAATCCCAAAGATTTATAGTACAAGTCATGAGCTTCTAAGACATAAGATTTACAAAGCTTGCACGATAAAAATACATCATCTGTTCGAGATATACATAAATAAAATTTAAATCTAAAGCTACCAAGGACAAGTGGCAACTATAATCGGAATGTGTGTCCATCTTTCATGTCTGATCCCGCCCTATACAGCAACATACGCACCAAGATCTGCACGCAAGGTGCAGAAGTGTAGTATGAGTACAACCTACCCCATGTACTCGATAAGTATCGTAACTAACCTTGGCGAGGTAATAAAAGCAAGAATTATAAATAATACTCGCGAGTCACCTATACAGGTTCATAAACATCTAGCAAGTATAGAGCTGATATATGATCAAATCAGCAAAACACAGGTAAAACCACCTTGGTGGTCACAATTCTTTTTAAAGTGTTTTACTAAGTCAACTATCCAACATATATGGAAGGCAAGCAAGTAAATCAGGTAAACATTCAAGGAAATATGCAAGTAAAGATGAAATGCAATAACCAAATATCAATATGTTATGGCACGCAACCCGATCCAAATAGAAATCACATCATGGCTCCCAAGCCCACATCAGAACCTCAACAACTGAACCAAAATAAGTAACCAGCTCTCCCAAAGCTCATATCGACCAGACGCTCGTTGGTTTCTCTCAATCCACATGTACACCATCAACAGAGAAACATGAGAAAATGACCCTAGGGGGATGGATCCATATCCACTCGCAAGAACAACCAATTCAACTTGCTATCAGCCCACTGTGGTCACAGACTCAATATCAACCACACGTACAACTCACGTGCTGCACAAACAACTCACATCCCAAATATCAATATCTGGATCCGCACAGATAACTCAAGTGCCAATAATCACAATCAACCCGGCGTGGTCACAGGCTCAACATCACAATCCGCCTGGTGTGGTCACATGTATAATACCATAATTCGCCCGGGGTGGTCACAGGAATAAAAACACAATCCGCCCCTCGTGGTCACATGCATAAGAATACAATCCGTCTAACGTGGTCACATGCTACCAGTCCAACTCATATCACACAAAAAGCAGATATGCAAGAATACATGTACCTGATCAAAGAACATAAAATTTCATAATCCTAGACTGGTATAAATGACATGCTAGGTGTATGCGTGTGCAAATTACACTATCATAGCTCAAATCGGCAATTTCATCAAGAAAATAATAAATATCATGTTCATCCAGGGAATTAGCCTCTATGTAACCTCAAACATGGATCAAACAGTTCACAACAGGGCTACAAATATGAGAAACATCACAGCTTAAAGCTTAACAGTCAATACAAGGCACAACATAGCCTAAGCACTACCCCGAGAATGCATAAATACCTAGGTGCTTGCACATGGGCTCAATCCCCACACATATTCGCACCCATAACACATAGCTATCACAAATAACTCAGGCAACTATTGCCTCAACCAAGTTTAGGTAAGATACTTACATCAAGCAAGCCAAATCTAATACCGAGCAAGCCAAACAATACTCTAGAAATGCTATCCCGTACAAATCAACCTCCAAACGGCTCGAACCTAACCAAAAGCAACACAAAAACATCAAATAATCCCCTAGGAAACAAACCCAATCGAAAAAGGTCAATATTTTATCAAATTCTCAAAGTCAACCCAAAAGTCAAACCCGATCTTGCACCTCAAAACCCAACAAAACTCACAAATTCCGACAATCCATTCAATTATGAGTCCCACTATACTAATTTCTTCCAATTCTGATTCTGAATCGATTTCCAAAACCCAATAATTCTCTTTAGAAAAGTTTAAGATAAACCCCTCCCCCC